>CAUYUJ010007332.1:0-15000 GCA_963575745.1 Prorocentrum cordatum
GAGATGACGAGGGGGGAATGTCATGTCGGGGGCCGCGAAATCTTCCCTGACATCATGTCGCCTCTTCTTCCCGGGGGGGGCGGAATCGTCGGCAAGGGGCAAGCACAGCCGCCCGTTCATGCTCCCCTGGCGACAGTGGGCGTGCCCAGGGCGGGGGGGAGGGCAGGGGGTTGGTCAGGTTACGATTCGTGCCAGCACCGTCCAGGAATACCTAAGAAAGGCTCTTTCCCAGACGGCTCCGGACATGCCCTCGTCGTGGAACAATGGCGATCTGAGGTTTTGGCCGTTTCTGGCCTCTGGGGGCCCTCGCCGAGTTTTGGGGCCGCCAATCATCAGCTCGGGGTGAAAAGCCGGCCCTGGGGAAAGGCTCGGGAACCCCGTCCTTACAAAGTCAACATCTCTGATGTCTGTGACGGCAGCACCGACGGCGTGCTGCGCTCGTGGCGCCTTGCCGCCGACGCCCGCTCCTTGCGTCGACGTCCACGTTGGCTGCAGTGATTATTCATGAGGGGAAAAAACACACAGACACAATTAATCCTCCACCTCCAGGAAAATATGGGAAAATATGCGAAGTGGGGGGGAAGACAAAAACACAGAAAATATGGGAAAATATGGGGAATCCTTTTATTTGTGTGTGTATTTATTTGTGTGTCCCAGGGCCCCTTCAATTATTCAGGTGACAATGGGTGCACGACATCTGGTGGCCATGGATCCGGGTGGACATGGGGTGCATTTGAAGATTATGCACGGGGTGGGCACGACGCATCGACAGCATGCTGCGACTGTGGCGCGGTGCCACCGCCAACGTCGGAGAACCTCTCAGAGGTCGAGGACGAGTCGGCCGCCCCCGCGGAGACAGGCTTGGGCTGCTGCCGAGCACACAGCAGACGAAGTCCTTCCGTCAGGCATGACTCCGTCGGACCTTGCGAGTTCCACTGTATACAAGGCTGGTGGGCCTGTTTTCCACCACCACTACCATAAGTTGGAGGGGGGGAAGGAGAAGGAATACGACTCGGACAGCGCGAAGAGCAGGTGCGACACGAAGGAGTGATTTAGAAGGAGGAGTATAGGAGGATGAGCAGGAGGAGGTGAAGGAGGCGGAGGAGGCGGAGGAGGAGGAGGACCCCCTTCCCCTCCAACTTATGGTGGTGGTGGAAAACAAGCCCATCAAAGGCTGCTAAAGCAACGTGTTTGTCTGCTGTTCTGTCTCTCCCCGTCTCCAACATTACTATTACGGGTTTCTCGTCGTGGATGCCCGTCGACTCTCCGCAGCCGTCGGCGAGCTCTTGGTCATGGTCTCCGTGACGACGAGTTTCGCGGTCCAGGTTGCCGACGCGAGTGTTGCCGAGGTCTCATCTCTTACGATTCAGGGAGCAGCAGGCGCTATCAAGGAGCAGGCTAATGTTGCAATGATTGCGGCTGAGTGGAGTGGTGTGTCAGTGGTCACAGCTGCTCCAACGATGAGCGAGGTGGTCACCCTGGTCGTGACGACGGCGACGATAACGACAACGTCCACCATAACAGCCGAGACAACGACTACGGCGACGACAACGACAGCGACCACCATGACTACCG
The DNA here is from genome assembly GCA_963575745.1 of Prorocentrum cordatum. Lineage (NCBI taxonomy): Eukaryota > Dinophyceae > Prorocentrales > Prorocentraceae > Prorocentrum > Prorocentrum cordatum. Next base: position 1,576 of record CAUYUJ010007332.1, read on the forward strand.
AGACACCGACTACCGAGGATCCCCCATCCCTCGAGCTTGACGAGGCCATGGCCATCACTTAGCGACGTGGCTTCCATTGTGATGATTGCCGTGCTCAGCTGGCTAATCTGATGCGCAATATGTGCCAGTTCAATGTTTTGCGGTCGTCCGCTGGAAAGCATCCGTCCTGGAGAAGTTGCCCCCTTCAGGCACTGGCTTTTCTCCTGCTGACGCGCACCGGGAACTGATGGAACTCTTTTTATCAGCATTATTGTACCTGATCGCTGCTGCGTGAAACAACTGTGCTGCTACACGCAGCAGCGTATCATTTACATGCACAGGAGTAGTGATCCCAAGCGTAAGATTGCATACCGAGTCAGGTGAATGGGCACGTGCCAAAGATGGTTCCGCCGCGTCACTGGCAACAGCACGCACAAGTTGAGGAGGCCGAATTATGCGGAAAACGTCGGTGCGTTTCCAGGTAAGTTGTTCCCTACGGTGTCTTGTCGGTGGGGTTTCGCCCCATGTGTTGCTGCTGTTTTTCCTATGCTGTCGTGCCCTACCCTTCTGCCCGCATTGGCTCGTCTGCGTAGCCACACGCGCACGACGCCTGCTCTGCGGCGGACCGCGTGGCTGCATGGGCATTGCCAGTGCCAAAGCATGCAAACCGATGCGGCAATTGTGTGAGTATAGCCATATGCAAGCGACGCCTACCCTGGAGCGGGCCGCGTCGATGCATAGACATCGCCCGTGCTGCTAGTATCGGCAATCGTCCGATTCTGTTCAATCATATCGCGCGAGCCTTTTTGCAATTCGAGCATGGAGAAGGTGGTTAACCATTTTTCTGACACAGGTGCATATGTGCGTGCTGGTTCAGATGATGGCAAGCAACATAGGATACGGGTAGGATTCCATGGAGATCCGGCTGGGGTTCTCGTGTCCGACGAGGCCCTTCTGAGGCCTCTCGTGGGCTGTCTCCTCGAACCCCGCCCCCGCGGAATTGTTCCGCTCATCGACTCGTCGGGGTGCCAAACGATGTGAGGTTGCTCGGCGGTCCGCCCCCCCCCCCTTGAGACGCCCGGGGATCGACACCCGCTAACGGGGGTCCCACTCTTGGCCTCTGGCGGTGCGTTTCGGGCCTGGTCCCCGGGACGGCGACTTGTCGTGATCTGTTCACGAGGTCGTGCTCTGTGCACAGCGTCGACCCCCAGAGCTCCGGACTCCTTCCCCAGGACCGGCTTTCCATGACCCGAGCCGTTCTGTTGACGGCCCCGGGGCCCGGGCTTGGGTGACCGTGTGCAGAGTTGCCGGGGACGAAGCCTGGCCCCCGGGATGGAGTTGGCAGATCTGACGACGAAGTGCCAAGCAGGGCCCGCCTCGCCGCAGCGCCCCGGCCGACCGTCGATGTGTGGGGTCCGGGCCCGCTCGTGGGCGTCGTCGTCGTCGTCGTCGTCGTCGTCGTCGTTGAGGTTCTTTGACCGCCCTCCCTGAGAGTTTCCACGGCGGCAGGATTTTACCTTCGAGTCGCTCCTCCATGCTGCATGCTGTTTAGCCTTGTTGCCATCTGCGTAGCAGAACAAACGTACGCGCTGGGGAAGCGCGTGCGAACGACTCGTGACCAGAACCCGGAGAGTTCCGCGTGCGGACAGGCAGCCAGCGGGGTCGAGGTGCAGCTTTCCTGGCGCTTTGGCCGACACGGGGCCCGGGATCTGCTGCTCGGGGGCGCCCAGGAGGGGGGCGATGATTAGGGGGAGGTGGATATCATGGCGGGGGCCATGATATCTCTCCAGATTTCATGGCGCTTTTCTTATTTCATGACGTCCCTCGCGCACATGCCATGCCGCTGGCCATGATGTGTGCCCCCCCCCCCTCTTGGACGCCCCCCTCTTGGCCGCTCCCGATGCTTGGCCAGGGTCGGTCAGGGTGGATCGGTTCTGTCTTCATGCGCACGCGAGCAGAACGTCGATGTTGGCGGTCAAGTTCGCGAGCTTGCCGCCCCCAGCGAGTTTCAAGCATGGAAGCGCTTCGCTCTGCCTGGCAGTGCGTCTTCCCAGGGTGCTGACAGGACCCCCGCGCCCAGTGCGGGCGCACTCGCGCGCATCCAGGGAGTCGCAAGACGCGGAACGAACTACAATCAACCCGAATAGTAATCATTGGCAACCTTCCCAAAGGTACCCTTGCATCCTTGCCTCCTCGGTCCATCCTTGGCCACTTTCGTTGGCCGCGCCCCGCTCGAATAGCTTCGAAATGGGCGTCCGAGGCTCTTGCATCCTGATCGCGCATCCTTCCTACACGGGTTGACTGTCGCCCTGTCTTGGAACCAAGCAGAGGTGGTCCAGGCGGCGGGGGAGGATCAAGCACAGTTTCTGCCCTCCCGCCCAGGGTCAGCCCGTGGGGCTCCAACCAGCAGGACGAGATGCTGAATCCCCTGTGGCAGCTGACTCGCCACCACGTCCCCGACGCCAAGGACCCTGGGACGCTCCCCGGGGCCTCCTGGATGGGGTCCGAGTAGATGGGGTCGGAGGATCGCGCCGCATCGCCGATGCATCGCCGATGCGGCTCGATGCGGAGCTCGATTTTCTTCACGTCGACGTCGCCGATGCATCGCCGAGACATCGCCGATGCATCGCCGATGCATCAGCGATGTTTCGGCGATGCGGCGAGATCCTCCGACAGCGCCTACTCCGACTCCATCTGGGAGGCCTCTGCCTCCCGGGCCCAGGAGGCGCCCGGCCAGGGCCGGTGTGGGCGTAAAGCCGGGCCGAGGGATCCAGATCGAGGTCGGTTCGGGGAGGGTGCCCTGATGTTCGTCGTGCTTTTTTGATGCTCCTGTGCATTTGGGGGGAGGGCACCCTCGGATGCTGTTCATTTTGGCCGGCGGAGGGTCTCGTGGTTCTTGGAGGAGCTTCTTTTGTCCCAGGACGGGCCCAGGACCCACCAACAGTCGCTCATACTGCGACGCTCTTCGGGGCCTGGCTCTGGCGGGCCGGCGGCGCTCGGGGGTCCACCGAAGCTCCAGCTTCGACGCTGTCGACTATCGCTCGGACGTGTGCATTTTTCCCTGGCGAGGACCAGCAAGGACGATTGGTGGCTGTCTTGCGAAAACATGCACGCACGAAATCGACACACGCACAGGGAGGGAACGCCCGAGTGATGGCCAGTTACGGGTATCCCTGGGTGCCTGGAGGCCTTTTAGCCTCGGGATGCTTTCCATCAGGACGGGAAAAAACACAGACACAATTAATCGTCGATTCTCCCGAAAATATAGCAAACTATGGGAAGTGGGGGGGAAGACAAAAACCACAAAAATATGGAAAATATGGGGAATCCTGTTATTTGTGTGTGTGTATTTATTTGTGTGTCCCAGGGCCCTTTCATTCCAGCAGTCGTGCCTCGTCGAGGGCGTTCTGCGGGGGGCACCCGGGCCGCCCCGAGCGGCCGCCAGAGGCCCGAGCTGCGGCCCCGCACGCCAGCTCCCCCAGCGCCCTGGAGCAAAAAACACGACGGGAGGCGTTGGCGGTCTGCGGCTTCCTGGTCGGAGGGCACCAACTATACACCAACCTCGATCCTGGCCCAGGATCACCCGGGGCCCAGGATCGGTGTACATGCCTTCTTGCGCAGGGCAGGAGGGCGTGTACACCGATCCTGGGCCCAGGGTTATCCTGGCCAGGATCGGTGTTGGTGTATAGTTGGTGCCTTCCTATCCGTGACCAGGCCGCGGGGCAGTCAGAACACTTTCAGGACGAGAAGCCCGTGCCTCAGATGCTCGTTTTGGGGGACCTTCCTGGGGACCACCGGACGGATCCGGTGGACCCCGATTCGACTCAAGTTCGACTCAAGTTCGCTTCAGGTTCGACTCAGGTTTGACTCAACTTCGACTCAGGTTCGACTCGAATCGACGGACACTCGTCGCAGAGTTCGACGCACCGCTGGAGCGAGGGGCTCCAGGAAGGTCCCCAGAATGAGCAGCCAACGTTCCAGGGAAGTGGTCCAGACCTCTGGGGAGCCACGTGGCGATAACATCACGGCCTGGGTGTCGGGACGCCGGCGACGAGGGTTCGAGGACGAGGACGATGTCGGCGACGACGGGTGCGACAGAGAGAGTACTGATCGATGAAGGCAATTTCGCAGGCCCAGAGGTTGACACCAACACCAAGATCGGCGGTGTGCCTCCACCGGGGGAGGAAGACTCCGATCTCGGTGCTGGTGGTAATGTTCTGGCTTCCGGGGCGACCGAAAGATATCACCACCAACACCGAAATCTGGGATCATCTTTCCCCTGCGGAGGCAACCCCCTGTTGACGAACGGACAACACGCACCCATACCCACAGGGGGGTCGTTGGGAGGAGGACTGGCTATGGGTATGGGTGCGGGTTGTCGGACCCTGGGGAACGCTCCCGTTCGAGCGGGGACCCCCATCCGACAACACGCACCCATAGCCCTCTCCGATCCCCCTATGGGTATGGGTGTGTGTTGTTGGTTCGTCACCTGTGTTGGTGTTGGTGCCCACTTCCAGGCCTCGGAGCAGCTCCACTGCGCACAGCGGGCCCGGCCGGACTTCTCTCCCGGGTCGGCGCCGGGCTCCCCCATCTCGCTGAGGCCGCGGAGGCCGCGCCACTCCTCCTCCTCCTCCTCCTCCTCCTCCTCCTGCTCCTCCTCCTCCTCCTCCTCCTCCTCCTCCCGCTCCTCATCTCCTCCTCCTCCTCCTCCTCCCTCCTCCTCCTCTCCCTCCTCCTCCTCCCTCCTCCTCCTCCTCCTCCTCCTCCTCCTCCTCCTCCTCCCTCCTCTCCCCTCTCGCTCGCTCCTCCTCCTCCTCCTCCTCCTCCTCCTCCTCCTCCTCCTCCTCCTCCTCCTCCTCCTCCTCCTCCTCCAGGGGCAGCGCCGGAGGTTCCGCCAATGGGGCCCAGCGCCGATCCGAGGAGTCCGCGCGGACTCGGACTTCCGAGCGGTTGCGCTCACAGTGGGGGCGCGCATCGAGAAACTATCTGCTGTTCGTCAGGGTATCCTGGGTTTCTTCGCTCCTCGCGCTGCGCGATGACTTCCCGCAGCCGTTGAATGAGCTGCTGCGTTCAGGGTGCTCCAGGTTTCCCCTCAGGTGCACCTCGCGCACGGGTTCTCAGGGTTGGGTTTCTTGCGAGGGTTTCTTGCGGCCGCGCCCGCACTGTGTGCATCGGGGACACGTGAGACGCGAGTACGCCGGAACTCGGGTTCGCCGACGCTTACGGTCCAGCTCTCGTGGGATGTGTATGCAGTGTGAGCTCGCGTCAGATCTCAGACTGGGCCATCGTCAAATTCGTGATGGCCCCGTTAGGCCAACCCGAGTCCCCCAGACCCGAGTCTTGGGAGCTCATGGATGCCCGAAGACGACGGCGAAGACGGCGGCGCTGGCGACCGCCCCATGCTCTGCGTCGATTTCCGAGCCGCATCGAGCTGCGCTGGCCCCGGGGCCCGACACCGGGCGACAGCGCGCGCTGTGAAGCAGCGGCAGTGCCCATACACTTGGGGCGTTCCAAGCTCAGGAGGGGAAAAACACAAAGACACGATGAATCGTCGATCCCCAAGAAAATATGCGAAACTATGGGAAGTGTGGGGGGGGAGACAAAAACCCAGAAAATATGGGAAAATATGGGGAATCTTTTAGTTGTGTGTATTTATTTGTGTGTCTGTGGTCACAAACATGGCCCGACGGATCTGCCATCTCTTCCGCCGCGGAAGGTGGCGGACGGGCGGCGGGAAGGTCGGCGGAAGCAGACCGAGGCCGCCTCCGCGGCGGGCGACGGGTGGCGGAAGTGTAAGAGGGCTGCGCCCCCGAGAGAGGCGAGCACACATTCTGGGGTCAGGGTTTCCGGAGTCGGCCAAAGATAGGGCGCCACATGCGAACCCTACCCCTACCCCCCACGATTTCTGAGGGGGAGGGTGGGGTTCACTTCGCTCGAGAGCTCCCGAACGAGGTGGGTCTGGGTCTGGGGCTGGTGGCCCGAGGACGACGGCGACGAGGACGACGACAGCTGGTGGCCCGGGCCTGCCTGGTGCCCCCCCCCCCGAGGACGACGACGACGAGGAGGGCGGCGAGCCGTGACCCGCGGGGGCGGCGCGCGCCCCCGGGGGGGCAGCCTGAGACTATTAGGCGCCCGCCGCCCCGCGCGCCCGCGCAGGGCCGCGGGCGGGGGAAAGCCGGGCCCTGCGCCACGCGCGGCGCAGCTGCGCACTCCTCCTCGCCCTCCTCCTCCGCCTTGTCCTCCTCCTCCTCCTCCTCCTCCTCCTCCTCCTCCTTGTCCTCCTCCTCCTCCTTGTCCTACTCCTCCTCCTTGTCCTACTCCTCCTCCTCCTCCTCCCTCCTCCTCCTCCTCCTCCTCCTCCTCCTCCTGTCCTCACTCCTCCTCCTCCTTGTCCTACTCCTCCTCCTCCTCCCCTCCTCCTCCTCCTCCTCCTCCTCCTCCTCCTCCTCCTCTCCTCCTCCTCCTCCTCCCTGTCCCTCCTACTCCCCCCTGTCCTCCCTCCTCCGCCTCCTCCTCCTTCTCCTCCTCCTCCTTGGCCTCCTCCTCCTCCTTGTCCCCTCCTCCTCCTCCTCCTCCTTGTCCTACTCCTCCATCCTCCTTCTCTTCCTCCCCTCCTCTCCTCCTATGTCCTCCTCCTCCTCCTCCTTCTTCTCCTCCTCCTTGTCCTCTCTCCTCCTCCTCCTCCCTCTCCTCCTCCTCCCTCCTGTCCCTCCTCCTCCTCCTCCTCCTTGTCTCTCCTCCTCCTTTCCCTCCTCCTCCTCCTCCTCCTCCTCCTCCTCCCTCCTCCTCCTCCCCCTTCCTTTTGCTCCTCCTCTTCCTCCTCCTCCTCCTCCTCCTCCTCCTCCTTCTCCTCCTCGCGCGGGCGTTCCGCGGGGACGACGACGACGGCGACGACAACGAGGAGTGATAACAACTGCGCAACACATGTCTCAGGCCCGTCTATGGAAAACATCAAGAGCCAGGTTATGAGCCGTCTCCGGCCTCCAGGGGACCTCGACGGGCCCCGGGACCGTCCAAAACGGCTCAGGATGATAACTTGGTCCCTGGGAGTGGGTCGAAGGGTCAAACCTTCCAAGGACCCCGATTCGAACAAATCAGGACATCGGATCTCTGGGGACATAACTTCTCAGAGGTCCGCGCGAACTTCCTGCATCGGCGCCAGGCCCCCCGGGCTGCGCCCCCGGCACCGCCCCTGCCGCGCTCCGCGCGCCAGGGAGGTGTGTCCAGCGCTGATTTAAGAAACCCGCCCGGACATCAGAAACCGTGTCTATGACTTTTTCTGCTCCTCTACATTTGATCTTGACTCGGCTCCGTGCTGATGCGGCCTGATCCAACGCGCATTTAAACAGCCGCCAGTACAGTCAAACTGCGAAGTAGGGACGGGCAATTTTCTCAAGGGTGCCCTTGCATCGTTGCCTCCTCGGTCCATCCTTGGTTGCTTTTGTTGGCCGCGCCCCGCCCGCGAAGTGTCACACAAGTTTCCGAGGGGCCAGGGTTTCGTGCTGGAGATCCGCTTGTTCTGGTTCTGGGGGCCGAAATGAAGAGCAACCGCGCCGTCGGAGATCTGGGCATCTCGATCCGACTTCTCGATTTGATGCCGGCGTGATTTTTGTCACGGCGGGGCCCTTCGAGCGGGGCTCGGACGAAGGTAAAATCCGTTCCAGAGCGTAAACGCTTTCGGAGCGTTTCAGAACGCTCTGAGAAGGCCGCGGCGCCAGAGACCTCCTCCAGAACCGCCGGATCTCAGAGACTCGATGTACCCTCACCCGATTCTATCTTCGTCCTGGCTTCGTCTCAGGTAGGGGGAGGGTGGCAGGCTTCTTAGAAGCACCCCTGCTCCTCGGAAGGCGCGGGCCTTTCTCCGCAGGTGTGAGGCGGGCGCCTTCTCAAGAGCAGCCTCCCTCTAAGAGGCCTTCTCCCATCCCCCTGCCCCCCGGTGCCCTTCCTTCTGAGAAGCCCTCCCCCCTCCCCCTGCCCCCTGGTGCCCTCCCTTCTGGGCAGCCTTCCCCCCTGCCCCCTGGTGCCCTTCCTTCCAGGATGCCTGCCCCCCTCCCCCTGCCCCCTGGGGCGCGCCGCCAAGAAGAGGCAGGGGCCAGCGCCGCCGCGAGCCCAATGGGGGGGGGGCGGGGGGGGGCCACCGGGGCCACCCCTGGGCGATGGCGCGCTGGAGCGCCTCCCCGTGCCAGGTGGCGCTCGGGCGTGCCACCTGGGCCTGGACCTCTTCTCGAGGCAGCGCCTCCTCCTCCTCCTCCTCCTCCTCCTCCTCCTCCTTCTCCTCCTCCTCCTCCTCCCACGCTGATTGCTGGGGGAGGGGCTCCCCTAGTGTTTTGGCATCGGCGAGGGCACAGTGCCTCCCGAACGCCCCGCGGCCAACCCTCCTGGTGCGAACTGCGAGACCAGGCCACTCGCAGACTGCGAGCGAGCGAGCGAGCGAGCCTCCTCCCCCTCCTCCGCCTCCTCCTCCTCCTCCTCCGCCTACCTCCTCCTCCTCCGCCGCCTCCTCCTCCTCCTCCTCCTCCTCCTCCTCCTCCGCCTCCTTCCTCCTCCTCCTCCTCCTCCTCCTCCTCCTCCTCCTCCTCCTCCTCCTCCTCCTCCTCCTCCCCCACTTTGCGGGTTCCGCGGTCGCCCAGAAGAGGACGGGCCCCGAGGTCCCAGCGGCGACAAGCCTCAGCAGGCCCGTCGTCTACCACGTGCTCAGAGGAGGGACGAATATGGCGACGGCGACGACGACCACGACGGCGACGACGACCACGACGACGACGACGGCGACGACGACGACGACGGCGATGACGACGAGCACGACGACGTTTTCGATCACGGGCCGTTTTTTGGCAGCTCGGAGAGGGTCTCCAGAGGCCGAGAACGGCAGACACTCCCCGGCGCCGTGATCTGCTGCACGACGCCGGAGGCCTGGCCTCGGGGCGCGATGGCCTGGGCCTTCGGCGGCCGTGCCGGACGATCCCGGCACCCTGGGACCGCTCTCGGCGAGGCACCGCTGGCTCGAGGTTCGAACCTCGAGCCTCGAGCTTCGCACTCTCGAGCCTCGAACTTCGAGCTCTCGAGCCTCGAGCTGCGAGCCTCGAGCCCCGAACCTCGAACCTCGTGATGCTTTCGCGGCGCGAGGCGCCAGCCTCGAGCCTCGAGCCAGCGTGCCGCCACCTCCAGGCGGTGTGCGGCTGGTCTGCATCTCCGCCCCGGCTGTTCGCGGAGCGCACTCGAGAGGAGGAGAGTCAGAGGCAGAGTCAGACGATGGTGATGATGATGGTGATGATGATCGTGATGCTGATGATGCTGATGATGATGGTGACGATGCTGTTGCTGATGATGCTGACGCAGATGTTTATGATGATGCTGATGCTGATGATGCTGATGCTGATGAGGATTATGATGCTATTGATGATGTCGATACTGATGACGATGCTGATGCTTATGATGATGATGATGATGATGATGATGATGATGATGATGATGATGATGATGATGATGATGATGATGATGATGATGATGATGATGATGATGATGATGATGATAATGATGATGATGATAATGATGATGATGATGATGATGATGATTATGATGATGATTATGATGATGATGATGATGATGATGCTGATGATGATGATGATGATGATGATGATGATGATATTGCTGCTGCTGATGATGATTATGATGATGATGGCGATGCTGATGGTGATGATGATGGTGATGGTGATGGTGATGCTGCTGCTCATGATGATGACGATGCTGCTGCTGCTGATAATGATAGTAACGATGACGATGACGATGACGATGACGATGCCGATGACGATGATTCTGATGCAGCTGATGATGACGATGATGCTGATGCTGATGACGATGATGATGATGCTGATGACGATGATGATGCTGATGATGATGCTGATGGCGATGATGCTGATGATGCTGATTATGATGCTGATGCTGCTGATGATGCTGATAATGATGATGATGCTGAGGATGATGATGATGAGGAGGAGGAGCAGGAGGAGAAGGAGGAGAAGGAGGAGGAGGAGGAGGAGAAGGAAGGAGATCAATGATCGGGCTCGACACCTTCACCCTGGAGGGCGTCATCCGGGCCGCCTTGCTTGGATCTTTTTTGACGAGGACACCACGGATTGTCACCCCATGGCATGAGCGCAGCAGCAAGAGGAGGAGAAGAAGGAGGAGGAGGATAATGAGGAGGAGGTATAAGAGAATGAGGAGGAGAACCAGTCTAAATCCTAGACGCACCAACGACATTGCGATAAGCACTCCCAACTTACTTCTTCATAGGTCCATGAAAGAATCTATCTTCATTGCGGGCAGTCCCCGATCGCGAGACAACCCTCTGATAATCCTCAGTCGTGTCGGAACGCCGTGGCTGGGACTTCATTGCCGCGAATCGACGTGACTGTTGCGTGCCGACATTCCTACATCGCGCCAGAATGCCATGCCTGGGACTTCAGCCATACGGATCCCTCAAACGATTTGTAAATTGTTAAGACGAGAGTGTGCTGCGCCATGACGAGAGCCACAGTTTGAACATGAGTCGCCCTCTATTCTTGAAGCTGCTGCGAATGTCGAAGACGAAAGTGCGCGGCGCTGAGGCGAGAGCCACATTTTGAAAACGTGGCGCCTTCCGGCCTCCATCTCTGGAGCTCTTGCGAACTTTCGAGACGACCGTGCGCGGCGCTAAGGTGAGAATCATGTGGTAGCCACTCGCCCTTCGTCCTCGAAGCTGCTGCGAACTTTGAGGACGAGTGTGCGTGGCAGTGAAGCCAGCGCCACATTTTGAAAGTCAGCCGCCCTCCAGCATTGAGACTCAGGAAAAAACGCCTGGTCCGCCCTGCCGACACGTCTCTGGCGCAGTTCGGTTCCAGGTCTCGGACCTCTTGAGATATCCGTCCAGTCGGTCTCTCTGGCCGCCCCTGTCCTCCCCTGGACCGGGCCCCCCCCCCCCCCCCCTGAGGGCTTCGGATTGGTTCAGTTTCGTCGTCGTCATCGTCGTCGTCGTCGTGGTCGTGGTCGTGTCGTGGTCGTGGTCGTGGTCGTGGTCGTGGTCGTCGTCGTCGTCGTCGTCGTGGTCGTCGTCGTCGTCGTCGTGGTCGTCGTCGTCGTCGTCGTCGTCGTCGTCGGGCCGTGTCGTGTCGTGTCGTGTCGTGTCGTGTCGTGCCGTGCCGTGTCGTGTCGTGTCGTGTCGTCGTCGTCGTAGTCGTTGTCGTCGTCGTGTCATCTCGTCTCGTCGCGTCGCGTCGTGTCGTGTCGTCGTGGCCTCCCCTGGCCTCACGGCCTCCCTGGCCTCCCCTGCCTAGGGCTTCGGTTTGCTTTATGTTTGTCGTCGTCGTCGTCGTCGTCGGCGTCGTCGTCGTCGTCGTCGTCGTCGTCGTCGTCGTCGTCTCGTGTCGTATCGCGTCGCGTCGCGTCGCGTCGTGTCGTGTCGCGTCGCGTCGTGTCGTGTCTTGTCGAGTTGTCCTGGCCTTCCCTGGCCCCCCCTGGCCTCACGGCCTCCCTGGCCTCCCCTGGTCTCCCCAGGCCCTGACCTCCCCCCCCGAGGGCTTCGGATTGCTTTGTTATCTTGCGCAGCTGTGCTCTATGAGCTGTGAGCCATTTTTCTTTTGTTGCCGTCGTCGTTCGTCCACCCCCCCTGGCCCACCCCTGGACCTCGCCCCAGTCTCCATCGCGACCTGACCGTGCAAGAGCCAGGGCACGCGTGGCACTTGTTTGTAAGGAAACGGGATGGAGGAGGAGGAGGAGGAGGAGGAGGAGGAGGAGGAGGAGGAGGAGGAGGAGGAGGAGGAGGAGGAGGAGGAGGACGAGGAGGAGGGGGCGGTGGCTGCAAAGGGGAGGGAAGGGGAGGAGGGGGAGGAAGAGGAGAATGAGGAGGAGGAGGTGGAGGCGGAGAAGGACGTGGGAGAAAGCTACGGCCACGGCGCTGGCTCGCAGGGGGCTCGCATCGCGCGCGCGCGCGAGCAGCCCTGGGAGGTGGCCCAAGGCAGGCCCCCGCCCGGGCGCCCGGATGCGCGCGCCGGCCCGGCCGCCGCCGCCGCCCTGAAGGCCCCGGGGGCGGCCCCGCCTTTTGGCCCAGGCAGTGGCGAAGCGACCTGGCGTGGTCCAGATTTCGTAATAAAGGGAGGCGGGTCTCATTTCGGGGGGGGTCTCTTCCAGGCCATCTTGGAGGGCCTGGGGGGGGTCTGGGGACGATGTTTTGGAGGGTTCTCCCACGGGGGAGGTCTGAAATGGCTTGTCTTGGAGGGTCCAGACCCCCTCCCTTTTATTACGAAATCTGGAGTAATCATCGCGAGAGGTTCAAAGATCTCTCGGAGGTCCGCGCATACCTCAGAGAAATTGTGTGTGATGCCGCGTTGCGCGGTTCTACAGAGGAAAAAGTGCCGCTGCCGCTACCCCTCGATTGCTTTTGCCTTCTTTGGCCTCCTGGAAGGCCCTCGTCGGCACGGCTGGGTTCACCTTGTAGTTCGGGTCACACTTGCACACTATGAATACCACTCTCCTCTCCCCCTTGATCACGTCCAGAAGATGTCTGGCCCGTTCCCCGTACAGTTTTTTACACAGGATTCCCGGGAGTTGGGTATTCTTTCTTCTGTTGTTCAAAATGTTGCTCTCGCTGAAGCGCTGGCCTCATTTTCGGGCTTCCGCTCGTCCCGAATTGTGCTCCCGCTGCAGCGTTGGCTTCATTTCCGTGCTTCCGATCGTTCCGAATCGTGCTCCCGCTGCAGCGCTGGCTTCATTTCCGCGCTTCCGCTCGTTACGAATCGTGCTCCCGCTGCAGCGTTGGCGTCATTATTTCCAGTGCCATGCCACGGCATGGTTTTCGGTCCTTCCAAATACGCCCCAAAAGCTAGAGACTGCACTCCCGAAGAAACCATCGGAAGTGATTACACATTCGGTGCAGATTTGTTGATTTTTTGGGCCGCAGAAGCCTCCCACTCTGGGGCGTCGCCACGCCATGCTATGTCATGCTACGCGTTGATCTTCAACACCATGCTATGACATGTAATGCTATGCCATGCTACGACATCCGACTGTGCGAATAGAGAGGAGAGCTACGCCATGGTAAGGGCTGGGAGGGATGGGTAGGACGTCCCGATATGACGCCAGCACACCAAGCTTGTCGTCGTCGTTGTCCTCCCCCTCCTCCTCCTCCTCCTCCTCCTTCCTCCTCCCCTCCTCCTCCTCCCCCTCCTCCTCCCCCTCCTCCCTCCTCCTCCTCCTCCTCCTCCTCCTCCTCCTCCTCCTCCTCCTCCTCCCTCCTCCTCCTCCCCTCCTCCTCCTCCTCCTCCTCCTCCTTGTCCTACTCCTCCTCCTCGGCCCCCGGCCGCCCCCCGCCGAGCCCCTTTGGCCCCCTTTGACTCCGCGCCCCTGCCGCCCGCCGCGCCGCGGCCCCGTTCCGTGCGCACGCGGAGGAGGCCCGGGGCAGCGGCGTCTCTCCCA
>CAUYUJ010007332.1:17500-37500 GCA_963575745.1 Prorocentrum cordatum
CCGGGTCGGGGGACGCGGGGTGGAGCTCCCTCGTTGGCCACGGTCCACGCGAGGGGTGTGCCGAAGCTGGGGCGGGGACGCCGTGAGAGCCCTGCCGCTGCTGGGGCCCCTGGTGGAGTTCCCTAAGGAGGGCCGCGGTCCTCGCGAGGAGCGTGCCGGATCTGGGGCGGGGGCGCCGTGCGAGCCCTGCCATTGGAGCACAACGCATCCACACAAAACCTTGGAGAACAAGAACAGTTTTCAAGTTTCCGCAACAATGAATTTTGCACAATTCGCAAGCTCATGCTCTGCCATAATGAAGGGGCACTTAAATCCAACGGGTATCCTCCTCCTCCTCCTCCTCCTCCTCCTCCTCCTCCTTCTCCTCGTCATCATCATCGCCATCATCATTTCTTTGGAATGATGTCGTTCAACCGCTGTGCTACATGAACGACAGCGACATTCAGCATGCGTAGTGCGTGCATCATAGTGAGAGGCTTGGTCCCACACCGTCCCTGGGTGTGAGGCTGAAGTGGGGTGTCATTGGGCAAACTCCTATTGTGAATGTGACGTCATGTCGTCGTCCCGCCAGCGACCCACCCTGCGACCTTTCCGCGACCTACCCGCGCCGCGACCCATTCCGCGACCCGCTCCGCGACTCACTCGGAGCGGCTCAAACGGCAGCGGTCAGCAGCAGTGCACAGCAGAGGAAGGAGGAAGAGAGATGACCAGACAGGAGGGACAGAAACGATGGACAGACACATTGAGAAGAGGAATGACATCGTTTTACAACCTCAACCTCTTTACTTCTAAGAGTGGCCAAAGGCTGGCTCACCAGTTTGTAGTTGCTGGAGTCGTCTTCTTATCTCTGTTCTTCTCTGCGGTTCGCTGCTTTCTTTGCTTTCCGGGCTGCGCTCGGAGGAGGCCTCTTCATTATGTTGTCGGTGGACAGTCTCAGCTCGGGAGCACGGTCTGCCTTCGCAAAGACATGGCTTCTGTTGATCGTAGGCTTGCTGTTTCCGTCGCGCGGCAGTGTTCCGTCAGACTCTGAGTTGTCGGGGCTGCGATCTCTGCTACGAGATCTCTCTCGCTGAACGGCAGGGCGCAGCGTCTCTGGCTCTGGACACGGATCACACGCGTGATCAAATACGTAATCTGGATCAGCAGTTGCAGCCGCTTCCCGGCCCACATAACTACCACGACGCTGTTCCCAGTCAGCTCTGTCCAGTTTAGCCTTCTGTCTGTCTCGGAGTTTTCTGGCGGACATGTGGTGTCCCATCTGGGAAACGTCTCAACGTTACAATGTAAAGTGATATTTTTGTGGCTTGTCAGAGGTCTCAGTGGCAGCTGCCTTGATACGCTTGTCAATGCAGATCGCCTTCTGAGTTGCCTGTAGTTCAAGCTATCGCTCACGGGAGGTGTCCTGGTTGCTTTGGAGAGCCCGCACAGCCCGGCGCTCGTTGTTCATCTTGCTGAGGGCGATGCGTTGGAGAAGCCGTTCCACGTCACTCGAGCGGCGAGCCGGCGGTAGCGCTGCGAGCTGCTCTTCAGCTGTGCGCCGTTCCAGAGGAGCCGGCGAGCACGCCTTCGAGGTGGCACCTGGATGCGGGGGTCGAGCATTGCTCGTGCAGCCGGGCGCCGCCGGCACTTGAGAGCCGATTGCAGTCGCCACCATTGCACCCGCGACGACCTTTCCTTCGGCCGGGAATCTCAAGCGCGAAGGCCAGCTGGCGACGCTGCGTTTGCACTTGCTGGGGGTGCCGTGGCCAGCTTGCTCGCTGAGGTGAACGTAAGTGTACCAAACCTTGTACGGGCTAACAGTTTCTCGGGGTGGCTGTGTCGTTTGTTAGAATCTGGCATCCACAGCAGCTCCAGTGGCAGTGCTTTATAACAGTGTTTCGGAATCCATGAAAGGACCGCTTCGCGAACTTTCTGACACGCTGGAGTAATATCTACTCCCGAAGGGTGTGGCGCTGCAGAGTCTTATCTCGTCTTGGCGTGTTAGTGCGAGTGCTCGTCTCCTCGGCATCCCTTGCTGCAGCAATCTGAGTTCAGACCGGGTGCTTGGCCCTGCCCGCGCGCTGCGCTGGGCGATCTGGACCCCCCCATCTGATGCGTCGTGCAGGGGGGGGGGCTCCTCCGCGGTTCCTCAGGCGCTCCGCGCGGAGAGAAGGCGCGCCTCTACCGCCGCGGACATGCCTGTCGTGCGGAGGCCCGTAGCGAGGCCGAAGGGTGGCCTGAAGACGAGGCCGTCGAGGATGAAGGCCCGTGATAGCGTGGCTCGGAGGCCTTTTGGCTCGGGCGCGTTCGGAGAGCGGGTCCGCTCTGGGCGGGCGCGAGCCGCTCGAGGAGTGCGCCCGCCGTGGCCCGCGTGCGCCTCGGGCTTGAGCCCAAGCCGAAGAGGCGGCCTGGGCCCAGGCGGTCCGCCACGCGTGGCGAGAAGGCAGGCGACGCTTCGGAGGAGGAGGATCCCGACGGCGGGCGAGGAGTCTCTGAGGCTGGCTCGCGGACTGGCCCACGCCGCCCGCCGTCGGAGTGGCACTATGGCGTCTACCCGGACGTGGCAAAGTACGGCCCGCGCAGGGGCCAGCCGCCCATCATCGAGT
Organism: Prorocentrum cordatum; assembly: GCA_963575745.1. Lineage (NCBI taxonomy): Eukaryota > Dinophyceae > Prorocentrales > Prorocentraceae > Prorocentrum > Prorocentrum cordatum. The sequence goes on from CAUYUJ010007332.1 coordinate 20,086, forward strand.
GCGAATTCGACGGGCTGTCGTGTTCAAGATCGAAGACGCCGCGACGAATGTGGACGGCTTCGCGGGGGTCGTCGGTCGCTGCGCTTTCGACTAGGCGCACGACTGCGTCCTCATGGGCGCCGAGCTGAAGCGGGAACGGATCCGCCTCAGCGTCGCGTTCGACGACGAGGTGCGAATGCCTGGTGCCCACTTCTGCCCCACGGCGACGGACCACGCGACGTGTTGCTACGGCGATGACAAGTTCAACGCGGCGTTGCCGCACATTGGCCTTTGGCGGTCTGCCAGGCTGCCTTTCCTTGGCTACCCTGGCCAGGAGGACTCGTGGGGGGCCGTCGACCGGGCGATCCTGAGGGCCCGCAAGGCAGCCGCGGCGACGCAGTCCAAGGAGAAGAAGAAGAAGCAGTCCGCGCATCCTGCGCCTGGCCAGTTGGTCGAGAGCAGGTCCCCTGCGGGGAGAGAGCGTGATGGCCCAGGTGGCGGAACCAGCGCCCGCGGGTGCGCCCCGCCAGAGCGTGACCGAGCGCCCGTTTTTCGGGCGGCGGGCCCGCCCCGCATCCGCGTCCGCTCCAGCATCGAGGGCGCGATGGGTGATGGAGAGCCCGCCGACGGGGCGGAAGCCGACTGCCGTCCCCCTTCCGCGAGGCCGTAGCAGCCGCAGACGCCGCGGCTCACGCGAGGGAGAAGGCGAGAAAACGTCGCTGCAGGACAAGATCCTCGCCGAGGCGGCGTCGGTCCAGGACGGCCCCCCAGGGCACCGCGCGGGGCAAGCCCCGCGGCGGCGGACGCGGATTCTCCGTACCGAGGAATTCGGGTGGCCGTAAGGCCACTTTTAAAGTGGGCGCGACGAGCAGTCGCGTTTGATTGGTCGTATTTTCCTTCCTCGCTTTGCCAAGTGACGCAGTGTTCTCGTGTCGTGACAAGTGGAGCAGTTCATGTGGAATGCCTGCGCCTCCCCCTGGTGATCTGAAGGGCTTTGCCCCTTGTCTTGTGGCAATGCAACGCAGACGTCAAACAAACACTTGAACATTTTTGCATCGGGGCAAAGATTGAAATTCAACAGCAAACGGCAGTGCAACAACAGACTCTGTTTTCTGGTTCTCGTGGCCTGCGTTTCGGGTACAGGTGCCATCCTTGAATTTCATCGAAACTTCCCCGCAGCTCGCGCGAACCCAGAATCCTAAGCGCAAGCTCGAACCAGGAGCCCCAAGTTGAAGCGACACCCCAGATGTGTCAAACGCCTGATCTGCAGCTGAGTACTTTTGGATGCTTGAGACTTGGCGTCCCATCGTGAGAGGGTGCCCCAACGGGCCTTGCCCAGGGACGCGGAAGTGCGGGTGGAAGAGCAGGAACCGCGTCGACAGCCGTGGCGGCAACGATGGTGACCAAGATGACCACGACGACGACCGCGACGATGACGAAGACGATGGCGACGACCACGGGGACGATCTCCACGTCGAGCGACGACGCGGACGACCACGACGACGACCACGACGACGACGTTCTTGACGACAGCGGCGACGACGGTCCCTACGACGTCGACGAGGACGATGACGACCGCGGCGGTGGCGCTCGTCCGCGCACATGCCTCCGGCCATGATTTGCGAATCCTCCTCGACGCCCCCCGGGTCAACTGACCAACCCTGGAACTGATTTCGCGTCGCGAAAACACTACGTGACGACGCAACGTTTTTTGGCTGTTTCCGGCTTCTTGGGGCCCTCCCTGGGCCCGGGACCGTCAAACAGCGATCCAGGATGAACCGTGGACCTGTGGGAATGGTCGGGATTCCTGGGGACAGCGTGTAGTGGAGGCCCATGCCAAGAAACAGCCTGCTCGCTTCCAGGGTACCCTTTTTTTTGGGGGGGGTTCGATGGTTTTGCGATGGAATGCGTGACGTTCCCACCAACGGCCAATGGACGTCCTGGGATCTCAGGGTTGGGTTACTTGTGGAAGGTTTCTTATGGTCGGGCCTCCAGTGTATTGATATATAGATATATATATATATATATATATATATAGAGCATAAAAAAACATCGGATGTCGGGGTTCGGGCGAGGATGTAGAGAGACCGACACCGCTGCTCGTCCTCGAGAGCCCTCGGCGCCATGGCTGGGACTCTCGTCGACATGCAATGCATCCCAGGCTGGGTCCAGGGAGTAGCGGTGCCGGCATCTTTTGTTCAGGAGCAACGCTGGGGGGGGCATAGGCATATGGGAGGGGGGAGTGCATCGACCCCCAACCGCCCACGGATCGCCGGCAGGGGTCTGATGGCCCCACCCCGTCCAGCAGCGTGCGGATCCGCCGCCGGTGGCCCGTCGCCGATCCACTGGCGACGCATCGTCGATTCCAGGTCGAGGTCCCGCCCCTGTGGCAGTGGTCCCCCCTGCAGGCTGCCCCTTCGTTCCTGCTGCCCTCCACAGGCCCGTCCCGGGCCCGGGGTCCGTGTGGCGCGCCCTCCTGGCCTGGCCACGGGGTGCCCGTGCGCCGAACCTGGGCCCAGGATGGGCCGCTGACGTCCACCGGCGGGAGGGGGGGGCGGCGGAGGCGGCGGCGACGGCGGCGGCGGCGGCGGCGACGGCGCCGCCGGTGAGCGGCGGTGACGACGGCGAAGGCGGCGAAGTGGCGGTGGCAGTTGCCAGGAGGAGGAGGAGGAGGAGGAGGAGGAGGAGGAGGAGGAGGAGGAGGAGGAGGAGGCGGGCGGACAGAGGCGGCGTCACGAAGACGTCACGGCGCATGTTGTTCCAGCCATCCTGTGGTGTTGCGTCCTCGTTCTGACGAGACAGCGCCCCGCGCCTCCCTCCTCGCCTCCGTCCCGCATCCCTGCCCTCCTCCCATCCCCGCCCCTGCCCCCCGCATGTGTCTGTTTCGGCACACCCCTTGGGCGCCAGGCTGGCCGTGTGGTGCGCTGCGTCTCGGGGCTCGAGCTCCGCGGCACGAGGAGAGTGCGCGCCTCCCCCCGGCAGGAGGACCTCGGCCCGATGCTCGGCGACCGCGGCCCTCAGACGGCGGGCCTCCCGGAGGCCCTCCCCGCACGCGCCCCGCGCCCTCCTCGGCATCGCGGGGCCGGTTCTCGGCGGGCGCGCGGGGCCGGGTCGCTCTCTCTCTCCTCATTCGGCGGCGAGCGAGGGGGGGGAGTGAGAAGGAGAAGGCCTTCTCAGATCGGGGGCGGAAAAGAGGGGGGTGATGACTAGGGGGGTGGATATCAGGTCGGGGGGCCATGATATTTCCCCAGATTTCATGGCGCCTCTTCTTGTTTCATTACGTCCCTGGCCCCCCCGCTTCGCAGCGCAAAGGGTAGAACATGTATTTTTCCGCCGTCAGGGACGCCTGCCCCCCAGGCGGCTGGAAAGTTTATACCCTTACTTGGCGCCGCAAGGGTATCAACTCTGCAGCCGCCCGGGGGGCAGGCGCCCCCGACGGTGGAACGATTTGTGTTACACCGTTCTTCGCTCCCTAATCATTTGGCGGCGAGCGAGGGGGGGAAGTGAGAAGGAGAAGGCCTTCTCAGAAGGCGGCGGGACTTCTCGGAAGCCCGCGCGCCTTTCGAGAAGTTTTCTGTGTCCTCGGGGAAGGCTCAGAGAACTTCTCAGAAGGGACGGGGAATGCCAAGCCCTCTGAGAAGGCCCGCCCCTTCTGATTTCCCCCCCTCGCTCGCCGCCGACTCATGGCAGTGCCTCTAGGCCTCCTGGATGGGGTCGGAGTAGAGGGGGTCGGAGGATTACACCGCATCGCCGATGCATCGCCGATGCGGCTCGATGTGCAGCCTGACTTGCTTCACGTCGACGTCGCCGATGCATCGCCGACGTTGACGATGCATGGTGGGTGCATCGCCGATGCATCGGCGATGCGGCGCGATCCTCCAACCCCATCTACGCCGACCCCATCTAGGAGGCCTTTATTGAGAGTGCCAAGAATGACGATGACGTCGACGATGGTGGTGCTAATGGTGTTCGACGATCGAAGAACACTGACCGGCATGCACACATTTTTTTCTGAGGCCCGCGCGGATTTTTCTTTGATCGGCGCCGGGGCACCCTTGGCGGCGTTCCCTCTGGCGTGCTCCGTGCGCCAGGGAGGGGGCTCCAGCGCCGATCCAAAAAATCAGCGCGCACTTCCGTGAACTTCTGTTTATGGAATTGTTTGTTCCTTTAGGTGATGCCCATGCTGATGGTGATCTGGATGCTGATGAGGATCTTGGTGGTGAGGGTGGTACGCGGCAGTGATGACAAGTGCGCTAATGGTGGTGATGGTGCTGGTGGTGGGTATGAACACGAGTATGGCTATGATGGTGCTGATGATGAGGATTTCACGACGATGTCGAGGACGATTCATGTGACTATATTTCGTAGTGATGATGGTTTGGATGGTGGAGGTGGGTATGACGTAATGCTGATGCTGCTGCTGCTGCTGACGATGATGATGCTGGCGACGGCGACGAGGACGACGACCACGCCCACGACGATGACCACCATGAGCTGGCAACGCTAACGGTGATGATGCTGGTGATGCTGCTGCTGATGATCATGAGGAGGAGGAGGAGGAGGAGAAGGCGGATAAGAGGAGGAGGACCTCAAGCTTTTTCAATTGCCTTAGCCATTCCTTTCCCACGCTGATCGGACTGCGCTGTGTCCTGCACGCCGTATAGTATTGCCTCCATGTGCGCCACATCGGACAGATCAGCGGGTTTTCCTGCAATGACCATCCAGCGCAGCAAGTGAAGCTGATGAAGATGATGATGTTGATGCTGCTGATGATGATGATGATGATGGTGAGGGTGAGGGTGCGGGTGAGGGTGGCGGTGGTGATGCTTATTGTGACGATGATTGTGATGGCGATGACGATGGTGATGCTGTTGATGATGAGGATGATGGCGATGCCGATGATGACGATGATGACGCTGATGATGCTGATGATGCTGATTATGACGATGGCTGTTATGGCGATGACGATGATGGTGATGATGACGTTGATCATGATGATGATGATGATGATGATGATGATGATGATGCTGATAATGATACTGCTGCTGATGATCATAATGGTCATGATGATGACTGATGATGATGCTGATGATGCTGATGCTGTTGATGATGGTGCTGATGCTGACGATGATGATCGTGCTGATTAATATGGTGATGCTGATGGTGATGGCGATGACGACGGTTACGGTGATGATGCTGATTTCGAAGATGCTGGTAATGATGATGATGATGATGGTGATGATGATGATGATGATGATGATGATGATGATGATGATGATGATGATGATGATGATGATGATGATGATGATGATGATGATGCTGATGATGATGGCGATGCTGATCATGACGACGATGCTGATGCTGTTGATGATTCCGTTGCTGCTGTTGCTGCTGCTGCTGTTGGCTCATTTCTAAAGAATAATTCGTGTTGATCTCCGGAAGCGGTTCCGCGCGCTCTCGCCTCGACGACGGCTACATTTTCTCTGAAAACGAGGCTTCCGCTCGAGCGTTGGCTTGAGTCTAAACGTGTGGTCCCCCAGGCGCTTCGCACCTCCTGTTTTGACGAGGTTCCGAGGCTCCTGGGGGGCTCTCTGGAAAACACCCTCCCCAGAACCTTCTTTGGAACCCTCCGGGAGCAGGATGAGTTGGGCAGCAATGTTGTGTCCCCTCCCCCGTCGGACGAGTACTTACGGCTGGCCAGCCTGTGCGAGAAACTCAGCGACAAACAGGGTGCAGTGGCCCATGCAGTGGAGCCGTGGCCCATGCAGTGGAGACCCATTCCAGGAAACACCCTGCGTGCCTCCAGGTGCCCTGGGTTTCTTGGGTTTCGATGGTTTTGTTACGGAGAGCGCGAGTTCCCGCGCCAAGAACCGATGGACGTCCTGGGGTCTCAGGATTGGGATTCTTGTGGAAGGTTTCTTGTGGTCGGGCCCCCACTGTACTTGCGGCTAGCCAGCCTGTGCAAGAAGCTCAGCAACAAGCGAGGTGCCGTGGCCCAGAAGACAGCCGTGGTGGTGCTGGCCGCTCCATCTGCCGCCCCCCAGAGCCTCGGCAGGCTCGCCCGTCGAAGCCGCACCACCAGGCCCGGGCTGTGGAGAAGCGCTTGGAGGCCGGGTTCGATGCAAACGGGGGTCAGCCAGGGCGCCGGGTCTTGCAAGATCTTGCAGGGCTGGGGGCGCATTGACCCGGGTTTGGGTGCAGGATCCTGCAGGATCCTGCAGGGCCAGGGTCGCGCTGACCCGCTTTTGGGTGCAGGATCCTGCAGGATTTTGCAGGGCCCGACTGACCCGGGTCAGGATTGACCCGGGTCAGAAGATCCCCGATGGGGGCGGCCTGCGCCAAGTATGACCTTTTGAAGGTCAGCTGGGCAGCGAGCGCGCATCAGCTGCGCACGGAACTCTCTTCTCTGCCGAGTCGGATGGCGGTGGTTTGGTAGGGCATTTGCGTGGTGAACTTCCTGGGCATACGGCGGCGGGTCTAAACGCCAGTGTGCCGATGGAGGTGCTCTGGAATGACAACGAACTGGCTTCGTCCTTCGACATCGATTCTGCGACTCCTTCCAGCTTGACGTGGGCGAGGACTTGCCCAAGGAAGATTCAGCGGTCTCAGCGCCAATGCCAGTATGGACGCTCTCGGTGCAGGCTGCAAGGCAAAGGCGTATGGACACTGGCGGAGCTGCAGCGGCAGCAGCAGCAGCAGCAGCCGCAGCACCAGCAGCAGCAGGAGCAGCAGCAGCAGCAGCAGCAGCAGCAGCAGCAGCAGCAGCAGCAGCAGCAGCAGCAGGTGGATGTGAACCAGCGTCTCCCAGTGGCGGAGTGGGTGCGACTGCGGGCGCCGCAGTTTCTTCAATGAGTGGTTTCTCAACGACCGCGGTACTGACGGCGTCTTCAGTTCGTTTCCGCATTGACAGGGTAGCAGGTTCCGAGAAGCCTTCTGAGCCCCTCTTTGGAACCAGCAACAATTCCTCTTTTCCTGCGCGGCTTCTTCGGGCCAGGACTTTTCAGTGCCTGCCTCCGCGCGCTTGCCCGGCGCTCTCGCCTTCCTGCCCAGTTTTTGGGGCGCGACTGCTGTCGCCCCGCGCCCGCCATCCTGGCGCGGCTCCTTCCCGTTTCGGCCCTTTTCCTTGCCGCTCCCTGGCCGCCGCCGCTCCTTGCCTTTGCTTTAGCCTTGGCGCGGCGCTGCCCCGCTCCGCTGCCTCGCCGGCCCGCCCGGCGCCTGCCCCGCCCGCCCCGCAGGCGCCCTCCCTGCTTGCTTTCGCGCCGCTCCCCCAGGCGCGGCCGCCGCCGCTCCCCGCCCGCGCAGCCCTGGCGCGGTGCTGCCCGCGCTCCTCTGCTGCTCCACCGGCCCGCCAGGCGCCTGCCCCGCTGCCCCGCCCCCGTGGCCCCGCCCGCGCCGCCGGCGCTCGTCCCGCCGCGGCGCGCGGCCCTCCCTGCCACTGCCCCGTGAGGGGCGGGCCTTGTCCTCGCTTCTGGCGCCCGCGCGCCTGCGACCTTCGATGGCGCCACGGCGGTGCGCTTGGCCGCGACGAGTGTGTGGTTACCAGCGCGGCCGCTGGTGCCCCTCCTCCCCCCCGCCTCTCCTGCCTGTCCCTTCGCCCCTCCCCCCGCCCCCTGCCCCCCCCCCGCTTACCACTCCCGCCCTGCCCCCCTCCCCCGCTTCCCCCATCTCTCCCGCCTCCCCTGGTTCTTCCCCTCCCCCCCCGCCGCGGCGCGACGAGGCGCTAAAAGGGGCCGCCCAGCCGCCGGCCCCCCGCCCCGCCGCGCGCGCGCCCGCGCGGCGGAGATGGGTTGCAGCGCCGGCGCCAGCAGGCAGCCATCGTCTGGCCAGGCGGCGGGTGGCGACGGGCTGGGCCCAGTGGCGGGCGGCGACGGGAGCGGGCCGACAGGCCGCCAGGCCGCCGGCGCGGTCGGCAGGCTGCCGCCGCCTGTGGCTGCTGTTGCCGCGGCGCCCTCCCGCGGGGAACGCGCCGAAGCCGCCAGCGGGCCGCCGGGCCGCTGGCGCGCCCCCGGCGTCGCGGGCGGCGGCGGCGGCAGCGGCGGTTCGGCGCCAGCGCCCGCCGCCGCGCCATCCCGCGGCGGGCGCGGCGGCGAGGAGGAGCTTTTTGGGTGAAATTTTCGAGTGTTGTGTCCGACGTTTCGAGGCTTTCGGACGTTTTGTCATGGGTTCCAGGGGCTTTCCAGCTGCGTGATGCTTCCCATCAGCTGCGCCTCGCCCAAAGCGTTCTAGGGGTGCTCGAATCCGTGCTATGGCCCAAAAGCGAACATCTTCGGCTCGTGCAAAATCGCGACCAAGGGTTTTTGGAGTTTTCGTCCTCCCGAGCCCTCACGGGGCCCCAGGGCTGTCAAATCCTTACTCGCGATGAAAATCCCGTCCCTGGGAAGGGTTCTAGACCTCTGGGGTGGCACGTTTTTAGTAGATCACGACGTCGGATGTCTCATAGAGATCTCTCCGGTAGTGTAACCGTACCGCACGGAGCACCTCCTTCGGGTAATGTGTGTGTGTGTGTGTGTGTGTGTGTGTGTGTGTGTTTGTGTGTGTGTGTATGTGTGTGTGTAGGGGGGGGGGTAGCGCCATCTTGGACCGGCGTTGCGCCATCTTTGACCAGCGTTGGACGCACAATTCAATTCAAGAGTGGATACCCACAGGCTACGTGTCCGATCGTGCGGACCTTCTGGAAACTGTCATAATTCACAGCTCACCAGAGCAATACCGCAACACCGCGCAGCACCGCACAACACCGCGCACCGCCAACCGCACAACACCGCACAACACCGCACAGCACCGCACAACACCGCACAACACCGCACAACACCGCGCAACACCGCACAACACGGCAGAACTGCTCTTTCAAGCCGCCTCGTAAACACCCAGAGTGGACGCATTTGCATCGTCTGGCTCTTGTTTTCAAATCGAAGTAGGGTTCTCGACATGGTCCCTGTCCAGATCACTGCGGCTGAACTTACTGATTGGAGTTGCGGCTCGCTTGATGGAGCCCATCGGAAGCCTTCGTCCGCACGCTGCCAATGTTCGTCAGTATGTGGCGGTGAGCGGCGTTGCGCACGGTGTTGCACGGTATTGCGCGTTAGGAAGTTTCTTAAAGGTCCGCACGATCGGATTCGTAACACCGGGACACCGAGATCAACATATCATGCATGTGTATAGATGTTCGCGTCTGTGTACTATGTACATCGATCTGCCTCTGTACATTTCTTGACGCTTCGTGTATCCCCACCAGTCCCTGCCGGTTGGCGGCGGTTTTGTCCCCGCTCAGCCTTTTTTCCGCGCAACTCGCGGTTCTTCTCGGGCCCTGTCGGGTGGTGGTGTCGTCCCCCCAATGCCACGGCTTCGGCCTTTCCGCTCAAATCGCGGTTAATCAGTTCGGGCTAGCCGCCCTGGCGTCGGCTGGTCGTACACTTCGAGCGCCCGCTCGTGCACAGGTACGTGGTGACCCGCGCCATTTTGGCTTGCGTCGCGGCTTCGCCGCTTCCCCGCACTCGTGCGCGCTGCTGCCAGGGGTCCTTAAGGTTCCGCCACCCTGGGAGTCGCAGCCTGCCAACGCTTCGCATCTGGCAACAATTCTGTGGTTGACGGTCCTTTTGACCACCCTGGTCTTCGCGCATCGCGCCGTCCGGGGCCTCGCCTTTGCATTTCTCTTCGCGACTTCGACCGACGACTCGTTGGCCTTGGCCACCCTGGTGCCCACGCCGTCGTCTGTGGTTCGGTGCCACTTTTTCTCTCTCTCTCTCTCTCTCGGTGTTGTCCCTGGCCGTCGTTGGCTCTCCGACGCGTGACGCCCGACTGACTTGCTGCTGTGCACACGGCAGTTTCCCTCAGCTCAGCCCCGGCGGCCCCCCCCCCTGAGGCCTCGGCCGCGTTTAGCTGCCGTTTCCGCTTAGGCCTCTTGCATGCGCACCCTGTGGCACCCTGGCAGTACCGTGCTTCATTTTTCTGCTGTTAATTAGCTTGTGGCGCGTACCCGCTTCGACTTGACACGCCGCCGGCGCTTCCGCCCGCGGCCGTTGACTAAAAAGTATTCCCGCCAGCCCGTCAAGAAACGATGCCTATGAGAGCTGACGGGGGGAGAGAAGCGACACGCATTGATGTTCTTACGTTTTTGAAGGATGTTGGCCTCTTGGCGGCCTCCAGAAGGGCTCCGTGGCCATATCGAGCCGCATTGGAACGGTCTTGGAGCCTCTTGGAGCATCTTGGGAGCCAATCTTGGGCTCTCGGAGGCCACTCGGAGGCCTCCAGGGTGACTCTCGGGTGCCGCTTGGAGGCCTTCTGGGGCGTTTTGCAGCGCTCTTGGAGCCCTCTTGGGGGCCTCTTGGGAGCTCTGGGGGGGCCCCTGGGGGCCATCTTGAAGGCGGTCGGTCAAAAGAGGGGGGTCTTCGATGTTGCCTCCCCCCTCTGGGGCCGCGATCCCCGTGACGGGGGTCAAAAAGTGACCCTCCCAGGGGCCGAAAAAGGACCTCCTGACACATCGGGCCCCCTCCCGAAAAAACCCAAGGAGGGGAGGAGGAGGGTTCCCCTTCCCGAAGGGAAGAGGGGTTGTGGAAGAGGAGAGAGACCCTCGTTAGACCACCTGTCGCCCAGAGGGCTGGTGGGATTTATAGAGACGTGTATGTGTACGTGAATCTAAGCACGCATCTCCATTTTCGACGTGTGGCTGTCTATACAGATGTATGAATGTAGCCATATCAACATATATGTGTATACATATAACGGCGCACCGGGTCCGGGGGCCTGGGGCCGGGACCCCGACCACAAATGTGGGCCCCGGGGGGCCCGGAGGCTCGTCGGACCGCCGGACGCCGTCCAAGATCGTTCGCAGGCGGCTTCGAAACGCGCTCCGATGGCTCCAGATGCCTTCCAAGACGCCTGTCATGACACCAAGAAGGTCCCAGAAGCCTCCAAGACGCTCCGAGAGGCAGCCCAAGAGAGGCCCAAGAAGCACAAATCGTGCCATTCCTATGGGGAAACGTATATTTTTCGCATGTTCGCCTCTTGGGCTTTCACCGCGTCCAAGACGGCCCAAGAGGCGCCCAAGACCGCCCCAAGACGGCCCAAGAAGCTTCCAAGAGGGCCCCAGGACAGCCCAAGAGGGCCCCAAGACGGCCCAAGAGGCGCCCAAGATGGCCCAAGAGGGCCCCAAGACGGGCCCAAGAGGGGGCCCAGAGGGGGACCACGAACCGCAAGCTCGAGCCTTCCGCCCCAAGAGGCCGCCAGGAGGCCCCAAGGAGGCCCCTCAAGAGGCCCCAGGAGACCCCCAAGAGGCCCAAAGGAGGCCCCGAGAAGCCCCAAATCGGCCCCCAAAATGCTTCGAACCTGCTTCCAGGAGGCCCCCGACAGGTTCAGAGGCTCCCGAGAAGCTACGTCAAACTCCCAGCGAGCGGCCGGACGAGGCCCCCCACAAAATCACAAGAGGGTTCCAGTATTTGTATCCTTCAGCGCTCTCTGGCCTTCTTCCCCCTGCCCCCTTCCCTGCGACTTTCGTTGACTCAAGCTCGCCTCCTAGCTAGAACCTAAGCGCGCGAAGCGCGCGCGTGGTATGTGTATACATATTTGTAAAGACGCACATCAGTTTCACACACATAGACACGCATACGTGCTATACGTGTGTATATATGCATATACATATAACGGCGCACCGGGTCCGGGGGCCCGGGGCCGGGACCTCGACCACAAATGTGCGCCCCGGGGGGCCCGGAGGCTCGTCGGGGCTTGCCGGAGGCCTCCCCAGTCAGACAAGACGGCCCAAGAAGCGCCCAAGACGGCCCAAGAAACTTCCAAGAGGCCTCCAAGAGGGCTCCGAGATGCTGAAGATGGCCTCCAGACGTCCAAGGACGCCCCCAAGAGGCCCCAAGAAGCCTCCAACATGCGTCCCAAGAGGGCCCCTAGACGCAAAAATTGGCCCATTCCCTTCGTAAAACGTACATTTTCAACAAAGTTGTCTTTTGGGCTTTCCGACGTTACAGGACGGCCCAAGAGGCGCCCAAGACCGCCCCAAGACGGCCCAAGAAGCTTCCAAGAGGGCCCCAGGACAGCCCAAGAGGGCCCCAAGACGGCCCAAGAGGCGCCCAAGATGGCCCAAGAGGGCCCCAAGACGGGCCCAAGAGGGGGCCCAGAGGGGGACCACGAACCGCAAGCTCGAGCCTTCCGCCCCAAGAGGCCGCCAGGAGGCCCCCAGGAGGCCCCTCAAGAGGCCCCAGGAGACCCCAGACGTCCAAGGACGCCCCCAAGAGGCCCCAAGAAGCCTCCAACATGCGTCCCAAGAGGGCCCCTAGACGCAAGAATTGGCCCATTCCCTTCGTAAAACGTACATTTTTAACAAAGTCGCCTTTTGGGCTTTCCGACGTTACAGGACGGCCCAAGAGGCGCCCAAGACCGCCCCAAGACGGCCCAAGAAGTTTCCCAGAGGGCCCCAGGACAGCCCAAGAGGGCCCCAAGACGGCCCAAGAGGCGCCCAAGATGGCCCAAGAGGGCCCCAAGACGGGCCCAAGAGGGGGCCCAGAGGGGGACCACGAACCGCAAGCTCGAGCCTTCCGCCCCAAGAGGCCGCCAGGAGGCCCCCAGGAGGCCCCTCAAGAGGCCCCAGGAGACCCCAGACGTCCAAGGACGCCCCCAAGAGGCCCCAAGAAGCCTCCAACATGCGTCCCAAGAGGGCCCCTAGACGCAAAATTGGCCCATTCCCTTCGTAAAACGTACATTTTCAACAAAGTTGTCTTTTGGGTTTTCCGACGTTACAGGACGGCCCAAGAGGCGCCCAAGACCGCCCCAAGACGGCCCAAGAAGCTTCCAAGAGGGCCCCAGGACAGCCCAAGAGGGCCCCAAGACGGCCCAAGAGGCGCCCAAGATGGCCCAAGAGGGCCCCAAGACGGGCCCAAGAGGGGGCCCAGAGGGAGACCACGAACCGCAAGCTCGAGCCTTCCGCCCCAAGAGGCCGCCAGGAGGCCCCCAGGAGGCCCCTCAAGAGGCCCCAGGAGACCCCAGACTTCCAAGGACGCCCCCAAGACGCCCCAAGAAGCCTCCAACATGCGTCCCAAGAGGGCCCCTAGACGCAAAAATTGGCCCATTCCGTTAGTAAAACGTACATTTTCAACCAAGTCGCCTTTTGGGCTTTCCGACGTTACAGGACGGCCCAAGAGGCGCCCAAGACCGCCCCAAGACGGCCCAAGAAGCTTCCAAGAGGGCCCCAGGACAGCCCAAGAGGGCCCCAAGACGGCCCAAGAGGCGCCCAAGATGGCCCAAGAGGGCCCCAAGACGGGCCCAAGAGGGGGCCCAGAGGGGGACCACGAACCGCAAGCTCGAGCCTTCCGCCCCAAGAGGCCGCCAGGAGGCCCCAGGAGGCCCCTCAAGAGGCCCCAGGAGACCCCAGACGTCCAAGGACGCCCCCAAGACGCTTCGCGTCACCAATTTCTTCTCGCAACGATTCCTGGGTCTGTGACTCGACAGAACCCAAGCGCGCGCGAAGCGCGCGCGTGGTTCTAGTATACATATACGAACGTACATATGTATTTCACCATCGAAAGAGCGCGTTCTGTGGTCGCTTGGAGGGGGTGGGGTGGAACCGGACCCCCCCCCTGGATGCAGGGTGGGGGGTTCGAACCCCCCCCCGTTCCCTTCCCGTCACGGAGGGGGGGGGTTCGAACCCCCCCCCCGCCTCCCTTCTCGTGACGGAGGGGGGCGGGGGTTTCGACCCCCCCCCCTTGTTTCCCCTCTCCTCGGGCCGGCGCGCTGCTCTTGTGTCGGCGGCGGTTGGCGACGGCGGCGGGGGTGACGATTTCCATTTTTGGCCGGCGCCGGCGCCTGCGGCGGCGGGCGGCGGTGGCGGGGAGCGTCGACGAGGACGGTGGTGGTGGTGGTGGTGGTGGTGGTTGTGGTGGTGGTGGTGTGGTGGTTTGTTGTGGTGGTGGTGGTTGTGGCTGTGGGTGGTGGTGGTGGTGGTGGTGGTTTGGTGGTGGTGTGGTGGTGGTTTGTGGTGGTAGTGGTGGTGGTGGTTTGGTGGTGGTGGTGGTGGTTTGGTGTTAGTGTGGTGGTGGTTTGTGGTGATGGTGGTGGATTGTGGTTATGGCGGTGGTTTGTTGAGGTGGTGCTTGTGGTTTGTGGTGGTGGCCGTGGTGGTGGTGGTGGTGGTGGTGGTGGTGGTGGTGTGGTGGTTTGTCGTGTTGCTGGTGGGTTGTGCTGCTGGCAGCGGTTGTGGCTGTGGCGGTGGTGGTGGTGGTGGTGGTTGTGTGGTAGACTGGTGGTGGTGGTAAGGGTGGTTGGTTTGTGGTGGTGGTGGTGATGGTGAGTTGTGGTGGTGGTGGTGTGGTGGTTGTTGTGGGGGTGTGGTGGTGCTTTGTGGTGGTAGTGGTGGTGGTGGGTTGTGGTGGTGGCGGTGGTTTGTGAACGTTTGTTGTGGTGGTGGTGGTGGTGGTGGTGGCGGTGGTTTGTGGTGGTGGTGGTGTGGTGGTTTGTGGTGGTGGCGGTGGGTTGTGCTGCTGGTAGTGGTGGTGGTTGTGGCGGTGGTGGTGGTGTGGTAGATTGTGGTGGTTGTGGTAGTGGTGGTGGGTTTTTGTGGTGGTGGTGGTGGTGGTGGTGGTGATGGTGAGTTGCGGTGGTGGTTGTGGTGTTGGTGGTGGCTGTGCTGGTGGTGATGGTGGTTGTATGGTGCTGTTGTTGGTGGTGGTGGTGGGTTGAGGCGGTGATGTTGGTGGTGGTAGTGGTGGTGGTGGTAATCGTCGCTGCGTCCTCGCCGTCGCCGGCGCTAGTGCCAGCGTTGCTGGCCGCCGCCAGCGCCGGCGCCGACCCCGTGGCTGCCTCTGGTCATCGTCGCTGCGTCCACGCCATGGGCGCTGCTGGCGGCCGCCAGCGCCGGCGCTGGCGCCGGGGGGGGGGGCGGTTCGGGAGGTGGGGGGGTTTGGGGGGGAGGGGAGTCCCCTTTGTTTTGATCGACGGCGCCGAGTGTTGGGGGGGCCCACCCCCCGGTTTGAAACGCGCCGGCGAATGTTCCCAAGGCAAGCGCCCGTGAAACGCGCTTTCTCTTATCAACAATGTGCAAGGGTATGTGTGTATACGTTTGTATATATACATGTGAATGCACACTTGTATTTTACCTGACCGCTCGATGGCGTATTTCTGTAACCGTACATCGAGGGCGTATCGCTGTATACATCATATTTTCATATATACATATATCTTTATATATACATATACATATAACGGCGCACCGGGTCCGGGGGCCCGGGGCCGGGACCTCGACCACAAATGTGGGCTCCGGGGGGCCCGGAGGCTCGTCGGGGCTTGCCGGAGGCCTCCCCGGTCAGACAAGACGGCCCCAGGAGCGCCCAAGACGGCCCAAGAAACTTCCAAGAGGCCTCCAAGAGGGCTCCGAGATGCTGAAGATGGCCTCCAGACGTCCAAGGACGCCCCCAAGAGGCCCCAAGAAGCCTCCAACATGCGTCCCAAGAGGGCCCCTAGACGCAAAAATTGGCCCATTCCCTTCGTAAAACGTACATTTTCAACAAAGTTGCCTTTTGGGCTTTCCGACGTTACAGGACGGCCCAAGAGGCGCCCAAGACCGCCCCAAGACGGCCCAAGAAGCTTCCAAGAGGGCCCCAGGACAGCCCAAGAGGGCCCCAAGACGGCCCAAGAGGCGCCCAAGATGGCCCAAGAGGGCCCCAAGACGGGCCCAAGAGGGGCCCAGAGGGGGACCACGAACCGCAAGCTCGAGCCTTCCGCCCCAAGAGGCCGCCAGGAGGCCCCCAGGAGGCCCCTCAAGAGGCCCCAGGAGACCCCAGACGTCCAAGGACGCCCCCAAGAGGCCCCAAGAAGCCTCCAACATGCGTCCCAAGAGGGCCCCTAGACGCAAAAATTTGCCCATTCCGTTCGTAAAACGTACATTTTCAACCAAGTCGCCTTTTGGGCTTTCCGACGTTACAGGACGGCCCAAGAGGCGCCCAAGACCGCCCCAAGACGGCCCAAGAAGCTTCCAAGAGGGCCCCAGGACAGCCCAAGAGGGCCCCAAGACGGCCCAAGAGGCGCCCAAGATGGCCCAAGAGGGCCCCAAGACGGGCCCAAGAGGGGGCCCAGAGGGGGACCACGAACCGCAAGCTCGAGCCTTCCGCCCCAAGAGGCCGCCAGGAGGCCCCCAGGAGGCCCCTCAAGAGGCCCCAGGAGACCCCAGACGTCCAAGGACGCCCCCAAGAGGCCCCAAGAAGCCTCCAACATGCGTCCCAAGAGGGCCCCTAGACGCAAACATTGGCCCATTCCCTTCGTAAAACGTACATTTTCAACAAAGTTGTCTTTTGGGCTTTCCGACGTTACAGGACGGCCCAAGAGGCGCCCAAGACCGCCCCAAGACGGCCCAAGAAGCTTCCCAGAGGGCCCCAGGACAGCCCAAGAGGGCCCCAAGACGGCCCAAGAGGCGCCCAAGATGGCCCAAGAGGGCCCCAAGACGGGCCCAAGAGGGGGCCCAGAGGGGGACCACGAACCGCAAGCTCGAGCCTTCCGCCCCAAGAGGCCGCCAGGAGGCCCCCAGGAGACCCCTCAAGAGGCCCCAGGAGACCCCAGACGTCCAAGGATGCCCCCACGACGCTTCGCGCCACCAATTTCTTCTCACAACGATTCCTGGGTCTGTGACTCGACAGAACCTAAGCGCGCGCGAAGCGCGCGCGTGGTTCAAGTATATATATATGTATATGTATATGTATATGTATATGTATATGTATATGTATATGTATATGTATATGTATATATATATATATATATATATATATATGCATCTATATATTCACACGCGCGTGTATACCTTCTGCCATTCCGGGCAGAATCCAGGATCGGAAGTACATCTCCTGACGCCACACCAGCGCCCAATCAGCACCCGAAAAGCACATGTGGGCTTCCGCGCCCAACCCCTGGTCGCATCAGCGGGCCCTCTGTCAAAACACCCCCCCATACAATTCTAAATGGGCTTCCGCTTGTGGGGGAGGGTTTCTATGGTGATCCATTCCTTCAAACCGTTTTTTCAATGAAGGGCAGGGGATGAAGCCTGGTTCGGGCGAGTCTGCCCTGGACGTCAACCTCTGTCCGGTTTGGCCTGGTTTGGCCGCGCGCCCCGCCTGAGGCATCCTCAGCATCTGCTTGGCTTGGCTCCAGGTCTGGCTTGGTTTTCGCCCGTTTTCGCCTCATACATCTTTAAACTTGCCCGCTTTGGCCCTGGTTTGGCTTAGCTTCGGCTTAGTTTCGCTTGGGACGTCCTCGAAGTTTGCCTGGCTTGGCCTTGGTTTGGCTTGGTTTGGGCCCAGCTTCGCTTGAGACGTTGCCTGGATTGTCCCTGTTTTGACCTGGTTTGGCCTTGGTTTCGCTTGAGACGTCCTCACAAGTTGCTTGGTTTGACCTTGATTTGGCATGGTTGCGGCTCAGTTTTGCTCGAGCCGCCTTCACAATTTGCGGTGG
>CAUYUJ010007332.1:42500-47428 GCA_963575745.1 Prorocentrum cordatum
GAGACTGCCTAAGAGAGCCCCAGGAGAGGCCCAAGCTGGGCCCCAGAGCGGGAGCGTGAGGCTCCAAGGCGCTCCAAGATGGCCCTGATGGCCCCAACGTGGCTTCAGGTGGGCCCAACAAGGTCAATCCGCAGCCCAAGAGCCTTCCAAGAGACCCCTACAAGTGCTCCGAGGTGTCCCGAGAGAGCCCGAAGAGGCCCGTATCCTTGAGTTCTGGTGGTTTGCTTGAATGTTTTTTTTCGCTTTCTCGCGTTCTCGAGCTTCCAATGCTCGAAGACGGCCGAAGACGCCCCGAAGAACGCCCCAAGACCGCAGAAGAGGCCCCGAAAAGAGCCGCAAGACGGCCCAGGAGAGTCCGAAGACTGCCCAAGAGCAGCCCGAGACTGCTCAAGAGAATCCCAGGAGAGGCAGAAGATGGGCCCCAGAGCGGTAGCGGGATGCCCCAAGCAGCTCCAGGACGGCCCAGATGATCCCGCCGTGGCCCGAGAGGAGCTCAAGACGGCAAACACACAGCCCAAGAGGTCTCCGAGAGGCCTCAGGAGAGCTTCGAGAGACGTCCCGAGAGAGCCCAAAGAGGCCCAAATCATTGATATGCACTGGTTTGTTCGATATTTTTCGCTTTCTCGCGTTCTCGAGCTTCCAATGCTCGAAGGCGGCAGAAGACGCCCCCAAGACCGCCCCAAGACCGCCGAAAAAACACACAAAAGACCCCCAAGACGGCCCCAGGGAACCCGAAAATCGCCCAGGAGCAGCCCCAGACGGCCCAAGAGAGCCCCAGGACAGGCCCAAGCTGGGCCACAGAACGGGAGCGGGAGACCCCAAGGCGCTCCAAGACGGCCCAGATGGCCCGGGCCTCCCCTCTCCGTCCCTCCTTCCCTCCCGCCCCTCCCCTTGCCTCCATTCCCTCCTCTCTCCTCGTCCTCCCCTCAGCCCTCAGCTTTCGTGCTCCTCCCTCCACTCCTGGGACGGCCACGCCAGAGCGCCAGACAGGCCCCGCCAGAGCGAGCGGGGCATCGCTATATCCTATCATTTCACAAGTTGCTTTCCCCCTCCCACCTCTCACGGGCGGCCCCAGCAGAGGGAGAGTATTCTGACTGCGCGTTTCCTTGCGTCGATGGCATGGGCCCCAAAACGCTGGAAGTCGTCGTTGTGACCACAGCCGGGCTTACAGCGGCACCCGTGGCTCATCTGCGACTAGAACCTAAGAGCGCGTACTGCGCGCGTGATTCTAGTGTGTGTTTATCGATGTATATATATATATATACACAATGTTTCATTCACATGTTTGACATGATCTCGGAGGTGGGAGGGTGAGATCGCAGTAAAACGGAGAGCCCTCGCCAGGAATTCGGATTATTGTTTCGTGTTGCGTGTGGGCGAGTCGAAGCTGCGTGGGCGGGCGATAGGAATGAACCCTTCTCTGGCTAGGGCGGGTCAGGACAAAAGACCGCCCTTCCGGTGGGCCGGCGGTGGCCGGGGGTGCCCCGCCGTGGTGTCCCGATGGTGTCCCGTCGGTGACCCGTCGGTGTCCTGTCGGTGTCCCGTGGTGTCCCGTCGGTGTCTCGTCGGTGTCCCGTGGGTGTCCCGTCGGTGTCTCGTCGGTGTCCGACCGGCGTCCCCTCTGTGCTTTCTCAGTGTCCCGTAAACAAATGCACAGTGAGATCGACCGTAGGATAGATTGTGAGATCGATCTTGAGATCGATCGTGAGATCGCTAGCGAGATCGATCGTGAGATCGATAGTGATATGGATAGTGACGTCGACAGTGAGATCAATAGTGAGATCGATCGTGGGATCGATTGTGATATCGATAGTGAAATTGATTATGAGATCGACCATGAGAGGCATCGTGAGATCGATAGTGAGATCGATTGTGAGATCGATTGTGAGAACGATAGTGATATCGATAGTGAGATCGGTTGAGGGAGACCCGAGGGGTGGTGGTATAGGTATGTACCTACACGACTGCCCTTCGAGTGATAAGGAGTTTGGGAGGGGGACAGAGCTAACTGAAGGCAACTGCGATGATTGTAGTGGTGGCGATGTTGGTGATGTGCTCACGAGTTGGCGACGATGCGAGTGCGACGATCTGACACCTACGGGACACCAATTGGGACACCAATCGGGACACCAATCGGGACACCAACCGGACACCGACGGGACACCGACCGGACACCGACGGGACGCCGACGGCGGGACACCGACGGGAGGGACATCAACGGGACACCGACGGGACACTGACCGGACACCGACGGGACACCGACGGGACACCACGGCGGGACACCCCGAGCCGCCGCCCGCGGACACCGACGGCGCAGCACGCACGCGCACACGCACACGCACGCGCACACGCACACGCACGCGCACACGCACGCACGCACGCACGCACGCACGCGCATATGCACACCCACACGCACATGCACGGACACTCGCGCGCGCACACGCACCCGCGGACGCGCACGCGCACGCACGCGCACGCGCACACGCGCACCTGCGTGCACACGTGCACTCGCACGCGCACGCGCACACGCACGCGCGCGCGCACACGCACGTGCACACGCACGCGCGTACGCACACGCGCTCGCACGCGCACGCGAGCACGCGCACGCACGTGCACGAGCACACGCAAGCGCACGCGCACACGCACACGCACACGCGCGCACACACACACACACTCTCGCAATCACACGCGCGCACACACACGCACGCACACACACACCACACACACACGCACACACACACACACACACGCACGCACGCACACACGCACTCACACAGACACACACACACACACAAGCACACACACACTTTCACACACACAACAAGACACAACACAACACACCACAGCACAGCACAGCACAACACAGCACAACACAACACAGCACAGCACAACACAACACAACGCAGCACACACACGCACACGCACACGCACGCACACGCACACGCACGCACAACACACAACACACAAACGCACAGGCAACACAACACAGCAGAACACACCACAGCACACCACAGCACAGCAACACACAACACAACACAACACTACACAACACAACACAACACAGCACATCACGTCACATCACAACACAGCACACCACAACACAACACACCACAACACATCACAATACAGCACACCACAACATAACACAACATACACTGTCGTGGCCACAAAGGGAGATCCACCCAAATCGGTACCCGCAACGCGGTACTCAGAACTGGCATTATTTATTTGTTTCCTCCGTCTTCTCCATCTTCTTCTATAGCCCCGCTCCCTGTCGGGGGGAAGGAGGGGGAAGGGGCGGGGAGAGGGGGGGAGTGAGGGGGGGAAATGCACGAGGGCAACCAGACCCCCGATGCTGTGATCCTGTCACGACGCCGACCCCAGAGACCCCGAGCCCTTCTCCAGGGCCGGCTTCTCATCCATGGGCCGTTCTCTCGCGCTCCCGGGGCCCGATGCGGGCCCTCGGGGCCCGGGGGGCGGCCAAAACCTCTCGCCGTGATCTCTTCGCGACGCGAGGATGTTTGTTTTCGGGCCGGCTCCTCATCCATGGGCCGTTCTCTCGCGCTCCCGGGGCCCGATGCGGGCCCTCGGGGCCCAGAGGGCGGCCAAAACCTTTCGCCGTGATTTCTTCGCGGGAGGAGGAGGAGGGGGAGGAGGAGGAGGAGGAGGAGGAGGAGGAGGAGGAGGAGGAGGAGGAGGAGGGAGGAGGGGGAGGAGGAGGAGGAGGAGGAGGGAGGAGGTGATGTTTGTTTTCGGGCCACTACTTGGGCTTCTGGCGGCCGTCCGCGACGACTCGGGCGATCCCCGGGGAAGGCCGTCGGCGAGGCGCGGCTGCTGGAGCGCGTGCCTCGGGAGCTGGAAAGCCTCTCCTGGGCATCCCGGAGGGCGCCCGAAAACTTGCGAGCTCGGGCCAGCAAGTCAGACCAGCTGCCCTGTTTTTCTCTCGGCGTCGGGCCGACATGCTAGTGCTGCGTATGCGTCGCCCCCCGATTCGATGCGTGTCGGTTTCGATGGCCTCCGATTCCGATTCGATTCGGCTTCGGAGTCCGATTTGGATGCCGATTCCTCGATGGAGGCCTACCAACTTGCCGCTTTCCGCCGCTTCGACTTTTCCCGTCTCGGCTGCCGGCTTCCGCCGATCCGATGCATGTCGATCGCCGACCCGACCTGTGGATTCGATCCTGGGCTCTCCTGCCCCTTAGGGGGCGACGCGCGCACCGATAAGTCTTCCAGTGTGTGCGCCGTGGCGGGCGCTTTCCGGCTCCGCCGCTCGGGAAACGCTCTGCTACAAGGTGGGTATACTCTACACTTTTTTCGGTCGGGCGCCCGCGCCTCTGGGGAGGACACGTGTAGTGTCAGAGTGTCTCGGTGCGCCCCATTGCTTAAGTCGGGCCTGTCCCTCTTCGGGAGGGATATTTAAAAATAGGGGAAAAGCAGTCGGGGACGATTTTATCGACCATTGTTGACCATTTTTTGTTTATTTCTGGCCTATTCTTCAGTTTTTTCGTCCAAAATCCGCCTGTGGGAGGACACGCCCGACCCAACCCCATGCCCTGGAGGAAACACAAACCACATAAGCTTACACTTTTGGAGGTCCGCGCGGGTTTCTTGGATCTGCGCCAGAGCCCCCTCCCTGGCGCGCGCAGTGCGCCAGTGGCGGCGCCGGAGGCGCCGCCAGGGGGGGCCGAGCGCGGATCCAAGAAATCAGCGTGGAGCGCCAAAAGTTTATGTTTACGCTTTTTGTTCTTCTTCCGTGCTCTGGCAGGACGCGGAGGACGACCACAGCTCGTGCTGCGGGTCGGATAGCTCGTGCTGCGACTTCCTCGCCACCTCGTGCGCCGAGGCGGGCGCCGGGCGCCGAGAGGAGGACGAGCGTGAGGGAGGGGGAGGGGGAGGGAGGGCCAGCTTGGAGGAGGAGGAGGAGGAGG
>CAUYUJ010007333.1:0-7500 GCA_963575745.1 Prorocentrum cordatum
GCGAAGGGCCGAACCAGGAAGCTCCCCCTTCTGTAGTTTACGTAGCTCTCCGAGCTTTTTTGGCAGGCCTGCACGGCCCTCCAAGCCGCAGGCCCACCTTCGTGGAGGCAAACCCTCCGCATTTATTACACCAAATAACAGGCATCTCGGGACCCTCTACCCAGGAGACCATAAGGAACTGGCCCTGGGTATCCTCCCGTTCAACAAAAACGCGAAGGGACTCGTTGAGTCCCCTACAGGGCCCAGCACTATCCACCCCCGACCTCCTCAGGCAGCGGCGACAGCGCCACTTACACTCCGAATTCCACCACACAAAATCATGCCTGGGCGGGGGCACAGGGCGAGGCTTCCTCACACAGATTCTCCTGTCCAGGTGCCCCAGCTGCTCCTGCAGCGAGGGCCAACACGCCAGACATCTCGCCGCCCCTTTGACAAAGGCGGAGTACGACTTAATGGCAAAAGAGAGCTGCGAATTCTCATCCTCACTATAGCTGTTATAGTGGGCCGCAATCTTGGCATAGTGGTCAGCATACTTATTCCCTGCAACGAATAGCTCATCAGCCTGGTCAATGGCATGCGAGCTGCTCCTGTGGGCTTTCCCGTGGACACAACTGACCGAACGACTGGGACCGACGACCCGACTGACAGCCCTCCAGAAGTGCTCCTGGGAACATCTCGGCCCAAACAGGGCCGCTGGGCGGCCGCACCATGCCATGCAATCCACATATAAATCAGAGCTCTCAAGTCCGCCCTCACTGTACACCGTGGCAAGGACAACCCCCGCATGTTCTCCCGACACAGCAGTTTGGGAGAGGGTGGAGGGCACGCCTGCGTGGAGGCCTCGCACGAGGCGCCCGTCTTGGTCGATCTCCACGACCGCGCAACCTGCACGGGCAAGTGACCACGTGAACCTCGGGCACAGACAGCTCCCGTCCGAGAACAGGCGGGCCCCAGGTCCAAACAGAAACGGCTCACAAGCAAGGCCGCTCCCGTCAAACAAAATTATAGCCCGGGAACTCGGAGGTTGGGGGGGAGGCCGAGGTGGGCCACCCACCCGAAAGTGAAAAAGGGGTGTCCTTCACCTGCCTCTCGCGCCTGCCTGGTCATTTGACCAAGCTCCTCACCCCTAACCTCCTGGCTATGACTGCACACCCAGATCCTGTGCCAGGTGGTGTCTGGGCGACCGCAAAAGTCACATGCTGGGCCGAGGTGCACTCCCCACCTTTGAAGCTGCACACGGGAAGGATGGGAGCGAGTGAACATCTGCCTGAAAAGAACCGATTCTCTCGCACTTAGGTCCAGCTTGGAGGAGGCTAGGGCCTTCTTGGGGAGTTCCCACCAGATGCCCCTCTCCAAGAGATCCCTCCAACCAGGCTGGGCACTGTCGGATTTCTCTCGCACCACTTGTTGCACGAGCTTTTTTTTTCAGCTGGCCTACAAATAACTCTTTGACGTAGGCTGGACTGTGGGTGGTAAGTACAATCTCCACCCCCCGACAGTCAATAAACTTGGCTGGTCCTAGGATTTCCCGGCCCACTTCTTGGAGCCAACGGATACAATCCGAAATGGGGCCTTTGCTTTTCAAGAACCACCTCTTCTGGGGAGCCCCTGAAATCCTGGCGAACGCAGCATTGAATGTCTGTGACAAGATGTCCGCTATCAACGTGTCTTCGTGCACATGCTGGTCCCCGTGGCCCAGGCTAGCTGAGAGCATCCACCATTCCTCGGCATAGCGGACCAGTGGCATAGCTGAAACATCTAAAGGGCCCCTGGCCCCAGACAAACACCACACCAGATCCGCCGACGCACCTCCCAGAGCTATGCCACTGGCCTTAGCGCCTACCCCTCGTAGGGCATGCACCTGCTTGGGGTTGAAGGCTACCACCTCTCCCCCGCACACTAGGGACGGCTTCAAATTGGTCTGAAACAGTCGACCCCGGGATTTACATTTACCTTGGAAGCTACTAAGCTTCCTTTGCCTTTTGAAGAACTTCACAAAACGTTTGGCCCTGGTCCTCAGGACCTTGTTGCCTCTCCGAGGTTTTCCACCCGTGAAATCAATACCTAAATGTGGCACTGCATAGGCCGCACCACCTCCCAGGGATCCGAGTCTCCCCTGGGCCTGGCGCAGCAAAGTTCCGCTCGTGGCCGCCATTCCAAACTTGCCAACAGCCAGCGGTAATCCTAGTGATTATTGAAGGTACCTCGCCATGCTGCCTGCCATGCCGTACATAGTCTCCATTACCCACCTAGCGTTCTTGCCCCAAACCTGCATGAACAGGTCATCCACGTGGAGGCTTTGAGCCGCACAGTCGGCCCAGTGGGTTGCACACGCGTCAAATCCTGGCTTCAAGAGCAGCTTTGCTTCATACGTGGCTGTGCTGCTGCCTGCGACTACCCCCGAGAGGCCCAAAGCGCCGCGCTGACCACGCCTTCATAGTTGAGAACCCGAACCACACCGTAGGAGGCGAGGGAGAAGTCAAGGAGGCCGAGGGGATACATCATGTGGCATGCTTTGTCGCGCAGGCCGCCTCGGGGGACACGTTCGTAAAATTGCTTGGTAGCCCACAACAAGTGGAGCACGTGAAGCTCATTCTCATTGCCCCATTCTGCGCGCACTGCAGCTCGCCAGACCGAGTCTGACGGGGAGCGCCGCTGGGTGGCAGAGAAAATCCCCCCCCCTCCCCCCCCCCCCCCCATCCCAAACTCACGCCCCCCCCCCCCCCGCCCCCCCCCAGTCCCGAGCCATCCCCTTGTTAACGGCACCAAATAGCAGTGGGAAGCTCTTAAAATGGCCGATCGGGCGCTTCGGGCCCCCTGGACCTTCTTTAGCCACGAAGACACATCTAAACTGCAGATTGATGTGGGGCCGTTGCTAACCAAACTCGTTACATGAAAAATCAGCGAGACACAGTACAGGGCCCTGCCATGCAGCAAAGCATAGTGCCGAGGGTGAAACCCATCAGGCTTGCACGCGGCATCTTTAAATCTCCGAGAGCAGGCTCTGATGCGGTCAACACTGAAGAGCCCTGGGACCTCCCAAGGTGGGCCTTCTAAGGGAGCCTGGTGATGGTGCACCCCAGAGGCCTGTCAAGCATCCCTCCAAATGCGCACCTGAGCTTCGAGGCGATCCTCGACCGACAGAGACGCAAGAACCTGGGTGGCCGAACAGAGGTTCCCTTCTTTGTCAGGGCGCACTGGAGGTTTCCCTTTTAAATACCTATGAGCCAGCTTGGCACCCCCCCCCTTCCACGGCTTTGGTACACCACTCCTTCCAACGTCTTCCAGGCCAGACACGGGGGGAGGGGCGGAGCGAATCGCGAAGATGCTGGACGAAGGTGACCACGTCGGACAAAACATTCCGCAGCGAACAAGGGGCCGCGAGGCCGAGAGCTCCGAGATAAGACAAGAAGGGGTGCCAGAACTTGGCCCCAGCCTGCCAGAATACTAAAGGGGCCCTTTTTTTCAGCGACATGTCCGCCAGCTGGCCCAGCAGGCGGTTGGTGTAGTCCTGAGGGCACTTGTCTGGGTCGTTGAGTAACGTCTGCATCTCCATGAGGCGATTTACCACCCAGCCCATACATCTCTGAGGCTGTTCGCACAAATGGGCCTTGGTATAGAGGACCTGGGAAATGGGTTTCATCTGAAACCTCCGCGAGGCTCCTCCTCGTAGCCCAGGCCCATCAACACCCGTGACTTGATCCAGCTCGGTCCAGGCATTGACTGTAAACTCGTCGTAGCAGGAGTCCAATAGCTCTTGAGCCTCGCCTCTAGCTCGCCCCCTTCAACTGCGCACGCGGGGCCCCAGGACGGACCCCCAGGGCATCAAGGAACGATTCCATTTTATCGACCGTCGCGTCGTAGCATGGCGGCGCTGCGGGTGGTCCCAGTCTTTGTTGTGTTGGAAGGTTCTGGTACTTGGCTGCCACCTCTTCACTTGGACCTCTTGCGCACCCAGTCTCACTCGCATCCGTACTGGGAAATGAACCCCACGAGGAATACCTTAGTGCACTTTGACCGGCTCCACAAGCGGTTCGATGGTTGAGCTCATGCAAGAAATCGATCAAACTCTGGTTGCCCCCGCTGCTGAACGCGCATCCAGCACTGGATATGACCGCCCCATTCATTGCTCCCCAAGGTACTTGGGACAACACATCATCCGGGTGAACATTGAAATCCGCCCCCATCACAATGGGGAACGTGTGGTGCGCCCAGTCCTTGCCGAACGCTTTCCATATCTCCAGGTTCATCGCCGAGAAACCCTCGCCGTCGTAGAAATAGGCTGCGTATACTGCCACAGCTCCCATCTCCCAGAGTTGAATGAATGCTCGCACTAATCGACCTGGTAACAGCTCCGTACATCCCATTACCCACGCGGGGATGTGTCCACGCACCAGGAGAGCGACCCCCCCACTAGGTCCTCCCCCTTGTCCCTCACATGCTTGGGTAGAACACGGGCGCCACCCCGCCGCCTGAATGCTTTCTATTGACTGCTGGTGGCGCTCTCCTCGAAGTTTCGTCTCCTGAATCACGATGGCATCTGATTCAACCTCCGCTCTCACGTCTAAGAACGACCCCCAGGAACCACTGTTGAGGGTCACGAAATCGAAGAACTGCCGTTTGCTAAATGCCCTGCCCTCTTGCCGCCGCGGCTGCGGCCGCCTGGGGCGTTCCAGGCTGAGGGGCGCCCGCTGGCCCTGCCGCCCCAGGCTCTGCGCGGTCGCAGGGCCCACTGCGGGTGCCTCCTCGACCTCCACCGCCATCGCGGGAGGGAGGGGCGCCCTGGCGGGCCCGAGTGACCGCCGCGGCCAGCTTGGCGGCCAGGGCACGCTTCTGGGCCTGATCCAGCACTCTCGTGTCGTCGCCAACCTCCAGCACGGAATCGAAAGCCATCTCTTCCACGTCCATGGTGCTGCCCACTGGCGTTCCTGGAACTGGCCCAGGTTCGTCTTGGGCTCCCGCTGGGGCGGGCAGCTCCTGCACTGAGGCTTCTGCTGGGATCGCCGCCAGCTTCGCCTGCAGCGCCTTCCACAGGTTTTGGCCCTCCAGGTCGAGGTGCCCGTTGGATGCCAGCGCCCCCAGCTTGTTGCCCCACTCCTGTACTTCCCTGCCGAAGCCGTCTGCACTGGGGGGCCTATGTGGTGCCAGGGTCTGAGCCTTTGCCGTCTGGATTTCCTTTTCCACTGTAAGCTTCCATTTCCGTTCATCCTCGAGTTGCTCCTGGAGAACTGCAATGCTGCCCTCCAGCTCCTCGATCCGTTCGTTGCAGCTCTTGAGTTGCTTCTCCTTTTTCTGCAGGAAGGACCCTGCCCGACGGACCAGGACGCTAGCTGGGAGGGCGTCATCCCTTGCTTGGCGAACATTGCTGAGCACCTTCTGAAGCATGTTGACATCGCCCTGTCCCAGCTGGTCGAACTTGGCCCCAGCTCCGTCGAGGAGCTGGCGGAGGCAATCGGCTGCGCCCAGAAGGGCTTGGGGCGGGGAACCGCCTCCGCCCCGCCTGCCTTTGCCTTTGCCACCTCCCCCTTTTCCGCCTTGGCCGCCCTTGGCCTTCCAGTTCCAAGCGCCCCATCCGTTGCCCAAGTTGCTGTGCTGCCAAACACCTTGGGCAGGCTGGTGAGGTTTCTGGGTGACCTGACGGAGATCTGCACCACAAGCGTAGCACCAAGTGTAGTGAGTGGGGTTCCGACGACACCCGCAAGAGCCACGCACACACCACGCTGCCACGAGAGAAAAGAGCATCCTTGCCTGTCATAGGCAAGCACAAAATAAAGAGGAGTACGTAATGTGTCAGTGTATAGCGAGGGAACCTCACTGAAGTACACGGACTGGCATGCTGTTGGGGCCGCCTCCCCCCCTTGCCGAAATGACCTCTGTCCTTGAGCAATGCCTCCGGACTTGAGCCAAAATGGCTACGGGCCTCCTCCTCCTCCTCCTCCGCCTCCTCCTCCCCCCCCCCTCCTCCTCCTCCTCCTCCTCCTCCTCCTCTTCCTCCTCCTCCTCCTCCTCTTCCGCCTCCTCCTCCATTTTTCCTGAAAAATCAATATTCCCTGTCGCACCCCAAGGCAGGTGTTCAGGGCGGGCCTGGAGTTTCGCCTGAGACCCCCATCACCGCCTATGACCCTGAAGCTTAAATGACCCTGGCGACGTACCCAACCCCTGCGCAGTGCGGGGCATGAGTAGCTGGGGGGACGTTATACGGAGGTGACGACGTGACATGGGCGCATATACTCCTGCAAGCGGCATTCGTGAGGCTCGCAGCCCCCCAGGGACGGCGAGGTCCCGCTCAGATATGCCTGGTGCCTCGCTCCGCTGGAACCACCAGCAGCCCTCGAAAGCGGCGACGATTTCGCAAATCGCAGCCCCCCAGGGACGGCGAGGTCCCGCTCAGGCCCGCGCGGCGCCTCATTCCGCAGGAACCACCAGCAGCCCTCGAAAATGGCGACATGTCGCACATCCCCCCCACCCCCCCCCCCCCTCCCCACGGACGGCGAGGTCCCCGCTCAGGTCCCGCTCAGGTCCGCGCGGTGCCTCACTCTGCAGGACCCACCAGCAGCCCTCGAAAGCGGCGACCATCTCGCAGATCGCAGCCCCCCAGGGACGGCGAGGTCCCGCTCGGGCCCGCGCGATGCCTCACTCCGCAGGACCCACCAGCAGCCCCCGAAAGTGGCTACGGCTTCGCAGATCGCAGCCTCCCAGGGACGGCGAGGCCCCGCTCAGGCCCGCGCGGTGCCTCACCCCGCAGGACCCACCAGCAGCCCTCGAAAGTGGCGACGGTTTCGCAGATGGTAGCCCCCCAGGGACGGCGAGGTCGCGCCCAGGTCCGCGCGATGCCTCACTCCGCAGGACCCACCAGCAGCCCTCGAAAGGGGCGACGGTTTCGCAGATGGCAGCCCCCCAGGGACGGCGAGGTCGCGCTCAGGTCCGCGCGATGCCTCACCCCGCAGGACCCACCAGCAGCCCTCGAAAGCGGCGGCCATTTCGCAGATCGCAGCCCCCCCCAGGGACGGCGAGGTCGCGCTCAGGTCCGCGCGGTGCCTCACTCTGCAGGACCCACCAGCAGCCCTCGAAAGTGGCGACGGTTTCGCAGATCGCAGCCCCCCAGGGACGGCGAGGTCGCGCTCAGGTCCGCGCGATGCCTCACTCCGCAGGACCCACCATCAGCCCTCGAAAGCGGCGGCCATTTCGCAGATCGCAGCCCCCCAGGGACGGCGAGGTCGCGCTCAGGTCCGCGCGGCGCCTCACTCCGCAGGACCCACCAGCAGCCCTCGAAAGTGGCGACCATTTCGCAGATCGCAGCCCCCCAAGGACGGCGAGGTCCCGCTCAAGCTCGCGCGGTGCCTCACCCCGCAGGACCCACCAGCAGCCCTCGAAAATAGGCGACGGACTCGCAGATGGCAGCCCCCCAGGGACGGCGAGGGCCCGCTCAGGTCCGCGCGGTGCCTCACCCAGCAGGACCCACCAGCAACCCTCGAAAGTGGCGACGGTTTCGCAGATGGC
>CAUYUJ010007333.1:12500-15000 GCA_963575745.1 Prorocentrum cordatum
GGGGGAGGGGGAGGGGGAGGAGGAGGAGGAGGAGGAGGAGGAGGAGGAGGGGAGGAGGGAGGAGGAGGAGGAGGAAGGAGGAGGAGGAGGAGGAGGAGGAGGAGGCGGAGGAGAGGAGGAGGAGGAGGAGGAGGAGGAGGAGGAGGAGGCTCGAGTCGCCGGCCACCGCCCGGCCAGGCCCTCCCTCCCTCGCCCACTCCGAGGCCGCAGGGCCAGGCGCAGCGGCCAGCGGAGCCGCCGCGCGGCGCCGGCGCCGACGGCCACCGAGCGAGGCCCCGACTGGCGCGCCTTCCAGAGGCGGCGAGGAGGGGTTGGCCACCTCGGCGCCCACGTCCCGGAGCCTCGCCACGGGTGCCACGTGCCTGGGAGAGGTGCCGGCACGCACACCGCGCGTACGCGGCGCGGGGGCCCGGGAGCTGGAGTACACCACATCGGCTGCGTGGCAGCGCAGTGCGGCTCGCCTGCTGGAGCGGCTGCGCAGCCTGCACGGCCAGCGGCAGGGGCGGTGCAACCAGATGCGACGATCCCACATGGAGAGCTGAGCTCTGGGACGATGTCAGTTGGGACAGCCTCCGTGAGCCCAGTGGCACCATCGCGGTAGTCCCGGAGGCCATCGCGGACTTCCGGAAGGTGCTGTGCGACTACATTCTGGCAGCTGCGGGTGGCGCGGGCGGGAGCCGCGGCCTCAAGGCGCTCCTCTTCTCCGACCGCCTCCTCTTCGCGGTGTCGCGCAAGCTGCGGGGAGGGACCAGGGGCCAGAAGGGAGAGACAGTGGCGCGCACGCTGCCCAGAGTGAATCCAGCTCGTCTGGGAGGGGTCGTGGGACATCCTCTGGCAGAAGGCGGAGCTTCCCCTACGCAGCGGCGGCGGCGCGGCCATCACGGCAGCGCAGGGCTTGGCGAAGGACGTCAAGGCGATCGAGGAGGCCCTTGCGGATTAGGACCTCTGGGAAGCGATGCGGGTCCTGGACGGGAAGCTGCCGCTCGCCCCTGACGAGAAAGCCCGCTGGTGCCTCCCAACGCTGTTCCCCCGAGCGGCTACGCAGCCAAACATCCCAGCGGTGCAACCCACGGACGAAGACGTACACCGGTTTCTGGGGCAGCTGCGCCTGGCGTACACCCACGCCCCGAGGCATCGGGGAGCGGGCCCAGGAGGCTCTCGCGGCGAACACTGGGCATGGATGCCGCGGCACGAGGAGGCTTGGGACAGCTTCGCCCAAGTGATCCTGAACTTGCAGCTCGGCAGGGCCCCGCGCGGTGCCGTGCAGGCCTGGCTGGGTGCGCGCGTCCTGGCCGGAGACCGGGAGGAGCTAGGAGCTAGACAAGGTGCGGCCGTTCGCCCTGGGCGTCTTCCACCGCCGGACCGCTTCCAAGGCTGTGAGCAGGGTGTTCAGAAGCAGGGTGGCGGTGGCCCTCGGCGACGGCGAGTACTCCGTGGGGAATAAACAGGGGGGCGGAGTACATGCACAAAGTGGCGCTGCTGTATCTGGACAGCCGGCCTGGAAGCTGAACCTGGACGTCAGCTATGCGCACAACGAGTACGACCGCGCAGCCGCCGCGCGGGCCGTCCGGGCGATGGTCCCGGAGCTGCTGCCGTGGGCTCGCGGCGGCCTGGGCACGGCGGCCGTGCACGTGCACGTAACGCGGGACGGCAGCCGCACGCTACTCCCCAAGGAGCAAGGGGGCGACCAGGGGATGCACTCACCAACCAGATATTCCCGCTCTGATATAAGCACGTCACTGACTCGGTGGCGGCCGCACGTCACTGACTCGGCGGCGGCCGCAGCCGGGACAGAGGCCGAACCAGGGCGAGGCTACTGCTACCAAGACGACCTCGACGTCATCTGCGCGCCCGCGGTGGTGACGCAGGCGGAGGCAGCGTCTGTCGCGGCTTGCGCACAGGTCGGCCTCCGAGCCAACCCGGCCAAGGCGAAGCTGAGCCCAGGGCGCGGGGTGGACGTGGCCGTGCTCCCAGCGCGACCTGAGGTGGAGCCGCGGGCCCTCGTGCTCCGCCACGGCGCGCTGCCGACGGGTCGAGGAGGTCTGCTGGCGGCTCCGGCCGCGGCGCCGGCGGACGGAGGCCTCCTGGCAGAGGGAAGCCCCGAGGTGGCCCGGCTGGAGACTTCCCGGGCGCGGACGCACTCCCGCTTGAGGGAGCTCCGGGCTGCGGGCTTGGACAGACAGGCAGCCCTCGCCCTGCTGCGCGCCAAGACGAGCTCCGACTACACCTTCCTCGTGCGCACGTGTGGCATCCCAGCGACGGCGGCCCGCGCCCTGGACGCCGCGCTCTTGGCGGACGTGCACCACCTGCGCGGCCAGCAGCTGGAGGCCTTGAGCGGGAAGAAACTCTGCCTCGCAGGCGCTGCCGGGGGCCTGGGGCTGCATGCAAAGCGTCGAGCTCACGGCGGCGGCGGCCCAGGCGGCGTCGTGGCACCTCTGCCTCCAGCACTGCTTGCGCAGGTTCGGGATCGACGGGGCGGGCTCGCTGACCAGCGTGAGTC
>CAUYUJ010007333.1:20000-28376 GCA_963575745.1 Prorocentrum cordatum
GGACCCAATCCACTTAATCCGCCTTCCTACTTCATGCTTTTACCTACTTTTTCCGACCGACGTGTAGCGGTTGGTGTTTTTCGGGCCCTCGAAGCCCGCTTTGAGGCCCTGAAGGGCCCATTCAGGAGCCCTCAAAGGGCCCCTTTTCTGCAGCCCTCGCTGCCCCTCCATTTATCGAGGCCTCCCGACATGGGGTCCGAGTAGATGGGGTCGAAGGATCACGCCGCATCGCCAATGCATCGCCGATGCATCGGCGATGCATCGGCCATGCATCGTCGACGTCGGCGATGCGTCGGCGACGTTTACGCGGAGCATATCGGGCTCCGCATCGCGCCGCATCGCCGATGCATCGGCGATGCGGCGCAATCCTCCGACCCCATCTACTCCGACTCCATCTAGCAGGCCTAGATGAAGGGCCCCTTTTCTGCAGCGCTCGCTGCCCCCAAACTTATCGTCCCCCCGTTACCCAAACCTCCGGCACCTCGATGTTTTTCCGAGGCACGGGCTCCAAGCCTCTCGACCCCTTCCCAGGGACCGGCTTCGCATCCCGAACCGTCTTGTTGACGGCCCCGAAGCCTGGCAGGGGCCCCGAGGGGCCGAAAACAATGAAAACTTGCGTCGCGGTTTTTCCAGAGAACGAGGATCGGGGAAACGTAAGATTCGGGTTGGGGGGACTCGGGTCTGCCGACGGGGCCATCATGAAAATGACTCGACCCAATCTCAAATTTGACGCGACCTCCCGCTGCAAACATCCCACGAAAACTGGACCGTCAAAATCAAAGACGCGTTCGTCAAAAAACGTCGGCAAACTCGAGTTTTGGCTTACTCGAATCTTACGTTTCCCCGAGAAGAATGGCATAAACATAAAAACTCGCAGTGCAGCTAACGACAAACCGCAACGTGACCTTCGCCCCAGATGTGAAGCAGCTCTTTTCGCTTGCCAGCACGGACCACTGCCGCGGCCCCCACTGTTCCACGAACCTCTCTCACACTTTGCCTCCCATGCCCCCCTCTCCTCCACGGCGTTCGGGCTGCCACTGCCTCCCGGGCAACCATTGATATTTGAACTGCCGCCTTTACCCCCCGAGGCCCTCGGGCAACCCTCCCTGACACGATCGCGTCGTGAAATCGGGGGCCCTCGCTGGGCCTCGGGACCGTCAAAAAAACGACTCAGGGCGAAAAACCGGCCCCGGGGAAAGTGTCGGGACTTCCAAGGACGCCGTCCTGAAATTACTCCGACGGTAAAACCCCGAGAATACATGGGCGTGATTAAAGTGTTGCCCTTTTTTAGCATAGCCGAAGTAATGGCTATCCCCTTCTTTCGAACCGAGTAGGAACCGTGAGAACAAGAATTTGTGTGAGGATGTCCCACGCGGTTTGCCGTTTTCGAACCGCCATCCCCTTTTTTCGAACCGAGTTCGAACCATCAGGACAGCAGATTTTGTGAGGATGTCCCGCGCGGTTTGCCGTTTTCGAACCGCCATCCTTTTGTTTCGAACTGGGTCCAACGCCGTATTTTGAGGGAAGCCCCACGCGAAACGCTCATTCTGCTTTTGTTTCGAACCGCATTCTATTGTTTCGAACCGAGTTCGAACCGTCTTGAGAGCCAATTTTGTGAGGATGTCCCACGCGGTTTGCCGTTTTCGAACCGCCATCCCGTTTGGCGTAATAAAAAATTAATTTAAGGAACCAAATCCAGGTTCGAACCGCGCCCCGACAGCCCAGGTTCGAACTCCGCCCCGAAAGCGAGGCACGTCCCCGTAACATTGTACCAGGCTCCACGTCCCTAACGGGGCGACTAGCGACGTGCGCTCACATTGCGGACGCAGGATGCACTTCTGCCGACCCGTCAAAATGGGGCAACCTGTCATCACGGCACAGACGTGCGCTCGCATTGCGGACGCAGGATGCACTTCTGCCGACCCGTCAAAATGGGGCAATCTGTCATCGCGGCACAGACGTGTGCTCGCATTGCGGACGAAGGATGCACTTCTTCCGGCCCGTCAAACTGGGGCAATCTTTCATCACGGCACAATATGTTTAGCTTACCCTTAGCCCTTCCCCCGTCGCCCTGGCGGACATCTTCCTCTCGCACTGAGCTCTGCTCTCTCCCATTCCTCCTCCTTTTAAAATATCCTCGTCCTCCTCCCCCTCCTCCTCCTCCTCCCCCTCCTCCTCCTCCTCCTCCTCCTCCTCCTCCTCCTCTCCTCCCTCCTCCTCCTCCTCCTCCTCCTCCTCCTCTCCTTCCTCCTCCCCCCTCCTCCTCCTCCTCTCCTCCTCCTCCTCCTCCTCCTCCTCCTCCTCCTCCTCCTCCTCCTCCTCCTCCTCCTCCCTCCTCCTCCTCCTCCTCCTCCCTCCTCCTCCTCCTCCTCCTCTTCTCCCCTCCTCCACCTCCTCCTCCTCGTCGCCCTCCCTCTACCCCTGCCCCCCCCCTCATCCTCCTGCCGCTTCTCTATGTGTACCTCCTTTCCTCCTGGTCGGGGGAAACCGGTCGATTTCCCTCGGCGCCGTCGCCGCCTCGGCCAACGCGCGCGCGTTCGCCGACGGCTAGATCGCGAAGCCCCTCTGGGACAGCCCCGCGGGCCACGCCTGCGGGACAGCCCCGCGGGCCGCTGGGGCGCTAGGGCAAGCCGTCGGGGCAACCCCGCGGGCCAGACCGTTGGGGCAGACCCGCGGGCCTCAAGCAGCGCGCCGCGGCGCTCAGGCGGGAGGCAGCACGAAGCCAAGCTCCGCGGCGAGCTGCTCGGCCTCACCCCGGGAGGTCTTCGCTTTCTCATCGAACTCCCTGAGCGCCCCCCGCAACGACGACGGCGGCCCGCGCTCCAGAAACTCGCGCGAAGGCGGCCGCTGGACCGGCATGTCCCGCACGCACGCGGCGCGGGAGAGCACGACGTAGAGGCGCAGCCATCACTGGTCGCCCGACACGCCCGCGCGGCCAGCGTCCTCGCCCTTCGCGCAGTCGACGGCGACACCCTTGCGCAGCGCCTGGCCCTGCGACAGCGCGGAGGCGAGGTAGGACGCGCGAGTCAAGGCGAACCCCAGGCGGCGCACAGCGCGCGGCCCCGAGCCTGCCAGGTGAATTCCTGCTCGCTGGGCCTGAACATCAGCAAGCTCCGAGCCCGCGCCTCGGCCTGGCCGTCGTCGTCGGCGTCTTCGGCGCCCTGTCGCAGCACCTCGGCGACCTCCTGGTAGATCGGGGACTCCTTGAAGCCGCGCACTCGCAGCCAGATTCCCTACGGTAGGAACCGGGGGCGAAAGAGCTGGCCTGCCGAGCACCCCTCGAACCGCTGCTCGCCCTCGCGGTGGAACTCGAAGGACACGACGGTGGCCCGCTGCTCCTGCACGAGCCCCAATTTCCTTTTCAGCTCTTCCTGCACTGCCGCGAATCGCACCTCCATGCCGACGTGGGCCGGCAAGACGCCGTGGATGCCCTCCGCCCTGCGCATGTTCGGGACGCTCAGGAGGCGCCGGCCCGCGTCGGGATCGCCCTGAATCGCGCTGCACTCGTCAACGGCCAGCAAGAAACGAGGGGCACGCCCAGGCGCCACGCGTCGCGAAGAGCGCGCGCGTTGATCCACCTCGCCAGCGTCTCCCAGTAGATGCCCATGGCCGTAGCCGAGCTGAAAATTCTCGCGCTGGTGCCGAGGGCCCAGGTCGCCGCGGTTGTCCGACGCCAACGTCTTCTCCCAGGCGGACCAAACATCCGGTAGGAAGGGCTTGCCCTCGCGCGTGCAGCCCAGGAGCGTGACCAGAGGGCCCCCGGGTTCGAAGCGCTTCGTGCCCTTCAACTCGAAAACGCAAGGGATCTGAGAGCAGACCTTGATGGCGCGCTGAATCTCCACCGTTGGCGGCTCCGCGTACTTGTACGTGCGTCCGTCGTCCAGAAGCTCGTTCACGTCCGTCAGGAGGCCGATGCTGCCCGTGGGCTTCAGCTGCAGAAAATGGCCGAGGCGCAGCACGATGGGGGCGCGCCCGAAGTGGTGACGCGGCCGCTTGTAGGTGGACTTTTGCACGTCACGCGCGTCACTTCGTCCGTGGCACGCGCGAATGTCCAGCGAGCTGTAGAGCGTTGCCGATGACCCGCCTCGGATTCGAACATAAAGTGCGAGCCCCATAGAGAGGGACTTCCCGCCTGAGACTTCCTCGCAATTCACTCACAGACGAGGCCCCCGCCTGATATTTCCTCCATCTTCACCCCCTCAGGAACCCAAAAGTGACAACAGTTTCACGGTCGGGACGACCCGCTCGGATTAGTAACATAAGGTGCGGACCCCATAGGGACGAGGCCCCCGCCTGAGACTTCTTCGCATCTCGCTCACAGGCGAGGCCCCCGCCTGATAGTTCCTCCATATTCAGGCCCCAGCACCCGAAAAGTGACGACAGTTACAGGGTTCCGATGACCCGCTCGGATTAATAAGGTGAAGTGCGGGCCCCATAGGGAGAGGGCTCCCGCCTGAGACATTCAGGCCTCAGCACCCCAGAAGTGACGACAATTACAAGGTTCCGATGACCCGTTCGGATTAAGAA
Organism: Prorocentrum cordatum; assembly: GCA_963575745.1. NCBI lineage: Eukaryota > Dinophyceae > Prorocentrales > Prorocentraceae > Prorocentrum > Prorocentrum cordatum. Next base: position 24,528 of record CAUYUJ010007333.1, read on the forward strand.
TATGAAGTGCGGGCCCCATAGGGAGACGGCCCCCGCCTGAAACTTCCTCGCAATTTACTCCCAGACGAGGCCCCCGCCGGATACTTCCCCCATACTCAGGCCTCAGGAGCCCAAAAATGACGACAGTTACAGGATCCCGATGACCCGCTCTGATTATAAAGATGAGGTGCGGGCCTCATAAGGAGAGGGGTCCCCGCCCGAGACGCCCCCGCAATTCACTCACACACGAGGCTCCCGCTGGAGACGCCCCCCATATTCAAGCTAGGGAGTGAGTGGTGACGAATTGATGAGTAAATGACTGGTGATGAGGATGATGCTGATGATGATGGGTGGTGATGATGATGAATGATCGAATGATGATAATGTTGATAAGGATGGGGATGAGAATGATGATAATTGATCGAATGATGAGGATGGTGTTGATGATGAGAATGGTAACGGTGTGAGTGTGAAGGATTGTGATGATGGTGGTGGTGACGATGATGAGGTGATGATGAGTAGTGACGATGAGTGGTGATGATGATGATGGTGAGTGAAGGGGAGAGGGTGGGAGGTGAGGCGAGGTTCCTGCGCGAGGTGCCCAGAGAAAACAAGAACCCCACTTTGGATGTGGGGAAATCAGAACGTCGCACGTCTGGGCCCGTTGCCCCGGCAACCGCCCCCGCCGCCGCCTTTGCCTTCAATGCTCCCTTTTGCGGCGCAGCCACTGGCCAGGTGGCGCAAACTCGGCGCTCACAGCATTGTGGTCCCACGCCTTCACCCCTACCTTTGTTGACCCCGTTCGCGTCTCCATCCCAGGCCAGGCCCGCATCAGCACTCCCACCCACGTTGACTCAACGCCAGTTGCCGCTGTCGTCGCCGCAACCCTCAGCGCCCTCGCCAGCGCCACTGTCACTGTTGCGATATCCATGGGGTCTTTCTTTGTGGCGTCTACATCCAACCTCTTTTTGCGCGCGCAATCCCCACGCTTGATATCTAGCTTCTTGCACAAGTCCAAGTAAGTCGCATCTTGCTCCTTCAAGCAATCCTGCTGCCAGCCATCGGAACGGCCCCCTGCTGCCCATGAGGACAGAGACCCTGAACGGCAAACCCAAGACATCATAGGCCCCACATTTTCCGAAGTCTCGACTCACGCATTCCGCCATTCAAGGGCGGAACAAACGCCGCTAATCTCCTCGAATTTCTCGGGGCCCACGGTCATGTCCATCTTGCGGGACAGCGCACGGCCTGCAACCACCAAGCGCCATGTGCTGATTTTTCTGGGAAGCCGTGTGTCCATCCGCCTCGCGCAGACACTCCAGTTCACCCCCGGGTTCGACGCCCTCCACCCTGTTGTTGGCCAGGCACCATGGACCCCCATCCAACTTCCCCGCTTCCCCCTCATCGATCTCGCGATCACCGTTGGCGTCGCCCTCGCTTCTCTTCGTTGGGGGGGGCTTCTGATGCCCTGTCAACCCGAACCTCCCATGAACGATGCGCATGAGGTCATCCTCCTCCTTCTGGCATGGCATACTCCATGGCATCCAGCTTGTTACTGGCGTGCGTTAAAATTTTCTCTAAGCATGACTGGCCTGAACTACGTCTCATTCCACTCGCGAAACTTGGAACGGTCTCCAGCGAAGGTCATGAGTCTGCAACGCTTTCTGCACGTTTACTGGTTCGGAAGCCGGTAAGCCATTTTTCTTTTTGTCCCAATGATCTCGCTTGTCTCTGCACTGATATCGACCTTGGTCCTTGAGACGTCGGACTGGGCTTTCACCCGCTGGACTACGGCAACAAGACCCCGAGCATCTCCTTGCACCTTTGGGTTTCGGCTGACCTAGCTGAGAAGCAAACTCTGCATCTCATGGGACACCAGCTCGCAAAACTCCGCTTCGGTGACTTGCCGCATCCCCCGAGAAGCCCAGATGTGGAAATGGAGCATGGCTTCAAGGTGGGCCTTTAGGGCGGGGGCGGTCTCACGTCCTCAACATGTAAGCTGATTCGCAAACATCGGTAAATCACCCGTACACCTCAGGCGATGCTTAAGAAAACCTAAGTTTTCGTCCAGAGTATCGATTATTCTTAACTTTTCAATACAAATCCCAAGATTTTGATAGAAGTTCTGGGTTTTATTCCATTTCTGAGACTATGAATTTCTTAACCCATGATTTCTTGAGCATTTCGCAGGGTGTACCTCAAATTGATCAAAGGCCTCGCGATCTCGTGGAGAAGTCAACACCGGCGGTGGGCTTCCAGGTCCGATGCGCGACAGCCCTCCTGCGGCTGCTGCGGCTGCCGCACTTGCTCAGGACGGGCGGGTAACTGATTCCAGCTCCGCTACCGTGCAAGCTAGGCAGGGAAAATACGACAACGATAATATGATGATCTAGCTGCGGGGCGACGCGAGTGCTCACTGGTTGCTCACTTGAACCAAACAGTTGCGGTTAATGAATATTCTGGTCAGCGATGCTGCATACGCTGCTCATCCAAGAGAGAGGGTGAAAATTGTGGCACCTTCTCCTCCTCCTCCTCCTCCGCCTCTTCCTCCTCCTCCTCCTCCTCCTCCTCCTCCTCCTCCTGCTCCTCCCCCTCCTCCTCCTCCTCCTCCTCCTCCTCCTCCTCCTCCTCCTCCTCCTCCTCCTCCTCATCATCATCATCATCATCATCATCATCATCATCAGCATCATCCTCCTCCTCCCCCTCCTTCTCCTTCTCCTCCGCCTGCCCCTCCTCCTCCTCCTTCTCTTCCTCCTGGCCGTCGACGACCCGCCCTCCTGCTGCCGCCGCATGCCCGCGCTGAGGGGCCGCAGGTCGTCCCTGGCGAGCCGCAGGAGCATGTCCATCGCACCTTCCACAGGGTCGAGTCCCACACACGTGACGAGGCGCTTTTCCACCCGACAACTCGCCCATATCATTGCCCTCGCTATTCTCCCCATCGTCCTCGACATCCTCGTTTTCCTTTTCCTCCTCCTCCTCCTCCTCCTCCTCCTCCTCCTCCTCCTCCGCCGCCTCCTCCTCCTCCGCCTCCGCCTCCTCCTCCTCTTCCGCCTCCTCCTCCTCCTCCTCTTCTTCTTCTTCTTATTATTATTATTATTCTTATTATTATTCGTCTTCTTATTCGTCTTATTGTTATTCTTCTTCTTATTATTATTATTATTATTCTTAGTCTTCTTTTTATTATTATTCTTATTCGTCTTCTTCTTCTTATTATTATTATTCTTCTTATTATTCGTATTATTATTATTCTTCGTATTCTTCTTCTTATTATTATTATTCGTATGATTATTCTTCTTCTTCTCAGTATTATTCGTCTTATTCGTCTTATTATTCTTCTTCTTATTATTATTAGTATTATTATTCTTATTATTCTTATTATTCGTAGTCTTCTTATTGTTATTCTTATTATTATTATTATTCTTATTATGCTTCTTATTATTATTATTATTCTTCTTATTAGTCTTATTATTATTCTTCTTAATAGTCTTATTATTATTCTTCTTCTTATTATTATTATTATTCTTCTTAGTCTTATTATTAGTAGTCTTATTATTCTTCTTATTATTATTATTATTATTCGTCGTCGTCTTATTCTTATTATTCGTCTTCGTAGTCTTCTTCTTCTGCTGCGTCTGCTTATTCTTCTTCTTCTTATTATTAATATTATTCTTATTAGTATTATTCTTATTATTATTATTATTATTATTATTCTGCTTATTCTGTTTATTATTATTCTTATTTATCTTCTTATCTGATTATTATGTTTATTCTTCTTCTTATTATTCTTCTGATTCTTCTTCTTCTTATTATTATTATTCTTCTTCTTCTTCCTCCTCCTCCTCCTCCTCCTCCTCCTCCTCCTCCTCCTCC
>CAUYUJ010007333.1:28476-47427 GCA_963575745.1 Prorocentrum cordatum
CCAAGGGCCGTTGCCCTCGAGTACGAGTACGCAGAATCGCCTCGTCCCTGGGCGCGTCGCCTTGAGCGCCTTCAGCATGGGGCCCTCGTAGTCGCGCGAGGCCTCCGAAGAGTTCCACTTCCACTGGAACTCCGGCCATAGCAGCACTTTGCCCTTGCCGACGCCAGCCAGCATGCGCACACCCTTCGCGCCCGCGCTGCACTTGAGCTTGGGGTTGGGCTTCACGCAACCGGCGCCCCGAGCCCCGACCATCGCCCCAGCGGCGAAAGACGCACCGCACACCCGACTGGACGACGCGGCGGCGAGCTTCGCTTGCGAGTAGGAAGGGGGAGAACTGCACGTCGATGCGCACGTGCACGCGCGCCTGCCACCAAGACTGAGGATTTCCCTGGGACTCCCCCTGAACGCGAGGATGTCCTGGATGTTCTGCTCCGTCGGCAGAGGCCTGCGCCACGTGACGTTAGAAACGGCACCCTTTAGACCAGAGCACGCGCGCAATCGCGGCCTCGGACGTTTTACAGCGAGAGCTGGTCTTCAGCGCGTGCCACGTCACCTGGCCTTCTCCGTTGGCCAATTTGAACAATCTCTCCAGGTGGGGCCACATGGGCCTCGCCGAACACGCTCTTGCGGCCAGTGGCATGCTGGAAAGTGTCCTTGATCAGGCGGGTGGCGGAGGAACCGTCGCGGCGCAAACTCCCCGCGAAGGGCACAAATGATGTCCTCGGCTGCGCAGCGGGCGGCCGCCTGCGAGGCGAGGAGCACGTCTGCGAGGTGATTGGCGGCGTGCGCTGAAGTCGCGCCGGCGAGGCAACCTCAGCACGAAGCGACCATGCGCCCCAAAATGCTCAGTTACATGTCTGCAGCGTTTCGACGCAGGCCCGGCGCCACAGCGCAAGCTGCGCCCCCTCAGAAACCTTGGCCGCACACGGGCTTGCGAAGGGCACCCGCCACACACCAGCTCCCCCAGGGCCGCGGCGTCGGTTAACGGCACGGCGAGTGCTCTCTGGGCCTCGAGCGTTGACCCGCTCCCTAACGTCCTAAAGAAGGACGCCCACGACTCTGGGCAGATGTCGCCCAAGCCGCGGTCTATACAGATCTGCTGCAGGGGCCTGCACTGGCCTGTCTCCGGCCTGTCGACCAAGCGCCACCATGCCTCCAGCTCCGCTCTTTGGATGGCGACACGGTCCAGGCCCTGATCGACCAGCCGCAACTGGGGGGGCTGCGCATCCTGGTCCCACCACGTTCTGGGGGGTTCAGTTTGAGCGGGTTGAGCCAATCTGAACATGACACGGTTTTAGCATGAGCGATTGCGTGTGAATGAATATGGGCGGGAATGAGTCTGAGCATGAATGGCTGGTACGGAATTGATTCGCGCGCGCGCAGGAGCCTGAATCAAAAATAAGTCCTAGTATGCGCGAGTGTGGGTGGAGCGACTGGGACCTCCTGGGAGCTCCCCACACCTGCTGGCGCATGCTACAGTTTCCCGGAGCTGTCTGGAGGCTTCATGCACCGTGGTCGGCTCCCCCTTGGGAAGCCCCACCGCGATGCCTGCTGCATCGTGGTGATCATGGTGCTCAGAAAACAATTTCGCATACTCCCGAAAACGGCCATCATACTCGACTGGCCTCAACAACCTGGACGTGCACGGGCCCGTGTTTGACCCCTCTGGCGGGCCCAAGCACGATCCCCATTGCATCGCGATTATCATGGGGTTCTGGGAAGAGACCCGCCCGCTGAGCCAAAGCGGGCGTCCTGCTTCGGAGGTCCCGCCAATCTGGGTGCGAACGGGCCCCGTGTCGTACCCACTAACAGCCTTTTTGTTCCCGCAGCCCAAATGCGATGCCTGCTCCATCACGGTGGTCAGTGCGCTTTGAGAGAAATTCGACGACTGGGCCGAAGCAAATGCTCAGCCTGAGAACACCTGCGAATATGGAAGCGAATGGGGGCTCCAATACGGTGCCTGCGACCTCGCGGCGATCATGGGCATCTGAAAAGGAAACCTGTCGATTGCAGCATAAACACGCGTTCTGGCTCGACCCAGATGTCCCCACAATCTGCGCGCCAATGGGCCCGTGTAGGACCCGACGGCGGCTCCCTCTTGAGAGCCCAAACGCAATGCCTGCTACATCGCGGTGACCACAGGACTCGGGAAGGACCTACATCTACCTCCGAAAAGCTGAAATCACGCTGAAGGGCCACACCAATCTGGAAGCGAACGGGCCCATGTCATTCCCCTCTGGCGATTCCCCCAAGCCCCAAATGCAGTGCGTGCTCGTCACGGTGATCGTGGGGCTCTGAACCCCCTGGGCGCTCAACCTTGGGAGCCCCACATGCGCCGTCTCACACGCGATGGCCATGGGCCTCTGGAAAGAGAGGCGTCCACCTCCGATGACGGCCAGTCTGCCCGAGATGCCCACCCCGTCTGGACGCGAACGAGAAGCCCCTGGCAGCTTTTCCTCGGGAGCCCCAAAGGCGACGCTTGCAACACCGCAAACGTGTTTTCCGTCGCGGCACGGCAGAGACAATCCGCTCGCGCGTGGGGCAGAGCCAGGCTGCGGAGTAGCGACGTGTCCCGCATGCAAGAGGAGAGGAAGGGAAGAAGAGAGCGGCCGCAGAGGAAAGGGAAGACAGGGAGCACCCACACGTGGCGGCGCCGCGGGGAGCGCGCGGGGCGGCCAGGCTGCGGGGCAGCCCCTGGCAACGGCGCGGGGCGGCGTCGCGGGCGCACCCAGGGGGTTCAGAGGCGCGTCTACCTGCGAAAGGCTGCCATTGCCATTACACCAAAGATGCCACACCAATCTGGACGCGACGGGGCCCGTGTCATGCCCCCTGGCGGCTCCCCCTGGGGGAGCCCCAAGTGCGATGCATACTACACCGCGGTGATCGTGGGTCTCTTAACAAATCTGTCAGAGAATGTATATGAGCAGGGCGAGTCGAAGTATGAATGGGTGTGAGTGTGAGTGAGACTGGGTACGAGTTAATGCAAATAAGAGTGGCTCTGAGTCTGAGTATGAGTGAGTCTGAGTTATGTGTGGTTATTGTCGTGAGTGAGTGCGAGTATGGGTGAATCTGCATGTGGAAAAGTCTGCGTACGAGTGAGTCTGAGTGTGTGAAGCGGAGCCTGAGTGGGTCTGAGAGTGACTGAGTATCGATATGGTTAACATAGTATGGGCAAGTCTGGGTAATGAGAAGGAGGGACGGTTGAGGTGAGGAGGCGTGAGAAGCATGGTATTCCTCGTCATCACTACCATCAGCATCAGCAGCAGCATCATCAGCATCATCATCAGCATCCTCATCGTCATCATCATCATCAGCAGCATCATCATCATCAGCATCAGCATCATCATCATCATCATCATCATCATCATCATCATCAGCAGCATCGTCATCATCATCAGCAGCATCATCAGCAGCAGCAGAATCATCATCATAAGCATCATCATCAGCATCGTCATCATCCCTCCACTCGGCTACACGCAGGAGTGACCCTGAGTAAGAGTGACCTTTGGTGCGTGGCTTCTTGGGACCGCGGGGGGGGCAGAAACAGGCGCGCAGACCGCACTTGCCGCTCCACTTGCAGCCATTTGAGAGCTCATCTGTGCCCGCACCGAGGGTCACTCCGGCGAAAGGTCACTCTTACGCCTAGTCGACTCCACCCACCCACCGACCCGCACACCCACCCACCCACCCGGCGTAGCAGCGGGGGCGCACCGTCGCAGTGAAGAAGGTGTGGGAGCCTCGCCTTGGCCGCACGGCGACCCCAACCGTACCTCCCTCCTGCTGATCCCCCTTCCCCCCCCCCACATGTACGATGAGGCGGCTGGAGGAGGGAGGCGAAGAGGGAGGAAGGTGCCAGACTATGTGGCTGGATTTAGAAAGGCTCAAATTCGGCCTCGTATGTCTGCTTGTCTCTCCTGCTCCTCCTCCTCACCCTCCTCCTCCTCCTCCTCCTCCTCCTATCATCATCCTACCGAATCCTCCTCCCTCCCCCTCCTCCCGTCCTCTCCTCCTTCCTCTCCTCCTCCTCCTATCAATCCTAAACCCTGTCATCCTTCTCATCCTCTTCTCCTTCTCATCGCATTCATCAATTTCCAACATCATCACGGAAACATATCTGAAGATCATGACATCATCACCATCATCACCATCATCATTCATCATCCCCCCCCCCCCCCCCCCCCCCCCCCCCCCCCCCCCCCCCCCCTCCCCATCATCATCATCATCATCATCATCATCATCATCATCATCATCATCATCGCCATCATCATCATCATCATCATCATCGTCATCATCATCATCAGCAGCAGCATCATAATCATCAGCATCCTCATTAGCATCAGCATCATAAGCATCGTCATCATCACAATCAGCAGCAGCATCATCATCAGCACTATCATCAGCATCAGCATCATAATCATCCTCATCAGCATCACCATCATATAACTCAGAATCAAAAGCATAAGCAGCATCATCACCATCAGCAGCAGCAGCAGAAGCAGCAGCAGCATGATCAGCAGCATGATCAGCATCATCATCAGCATCATCATCAGCATCAGCATCATAATCATCGCCATCATCATCATCATCATCATCATCATCATCATCATCATCATCAGAATCATCATCATCGTAATCATCATCCTCATCATCATCACCATCGTCATCAGCATCATCATCAGCATCATCAGCATCAGCATCAGAATCAGCATCATCATCATCAACATCATCATCCTAATTATCACCCTCATCATCATCATGATCATCATCGTCATCAGCATCGTCATCGTCATCGTCATCATCATCATCAGCAGCATCATCAGCACCATGATCATGATCATGATCATCATCATCATCATCATCATCATCAGTATCATCATCATCATCATCATCATCAGAAGCATCATCATCACCTGTAGCATCCTCATCATCATGATCATCATCATGATCATCATCAGCAGCAGCATCATCATCGGCGCCATCTCATCATCATCAGCAGCAGCAACAGCAGCAGTAGCATCGTCATCATCATCACCATCATCGGCATCGTCATCATCATCAGCATCAGCAGCCTCGGCATCAACATCAGCATCAGCATCAACATCTGCATCATCATCATCATCATCATCAGCATCATCATTATCATCATCGTCATCATCGGCATCGTCATCGGCATCGTCATCGTCATGACCATCATCATCACCACCATCAACGTCGTCGTAATCAGCATCCCCATCATCGTCATCGTCCATTTCATCATCAGCATCATCATCAGCATCAGCATCGTCGTCTGCATCATAGCCATCAACATCATCAACAGCATCATCATCACCATCATCATCAGCAGCATCGTCATCATCATCGTGATCGCCATCGTCATCAGCATCAGCAACATCATGATCATCATGATCGTCATCACAAGCATCATCATCATCATCAGCATCAGCATCCTCATCATCACAATCAGCAGCAGCATCATCATCGGCGTGATCATCATCATCATTATCATCAGTATCATCATCATCAGCATCATCATCAGCATCATCATATTCGAAGACATCATCAACAGCATCCACCGTCCATCTCCTCCACATCATCATCAGCATCATCATCATCATCATCAGCAGCAGCATCGTCATCATCATCATCATCATCATCATCATCATCATCATCATCATCATCACCATCGTCATCGTCATCGTAAGCATCATCAGCATCAGAAGTCTCAACATCATCATCAGCAACAGCATTAGCATCAGTATCATCATCAACATCGACATAATCGTCATCATCGACATCGTCATCGTCATCGTCATCGTCAGTATCATCATCATCATCATCATCATCATCATCATCACCATCATCATCATCATCGTCGTCATCAGCATCACTAGCATCGTCATCATCAGTATCATCATCGTCGTCGCCTTCATCATCATTATCATCATTGTCAGCACCATCAGCATCGTGTTCGGCATTGTCAGCGTTATCATCATCAACATCATGATCATCATCACCACCACCACCATCACCATCACCATCAGCATCACCATCATCATTGTCAACACCGTCGGCATCGTAATCCTTATCCGTCAGAAGAAGAGGGAGGAGTAGGAGGAGGAGGAGGAGGAGGAGGAGGAGAGAAAAGGAGAAACACGAGGCCGAAGATGGCAATGGGGGAGGAGGAGGACGAGGAGGAGGAGGAGCAGGAGGAGGAGCAGGAGGAGGAGCGCACACGCGGCACACACTGGCCGACTCTGAAGGCACTCCGACGAGGGTGCAGTTTGCAGAGGCTGAGACTCTTCGTGCGAAGTAGGGGCCCTAACCCCCACGTCCGCGAGCTGGATTTTGTGCCCCGACACCTGGCCGACCCATGGGCCGCGTACAACGCAGGGAGTCATCGGCCTCGTCCTCCTTGTCCTCTGCTCATCATACCCCTTCTCCTCCTTCTCCATCAACAACAACTCCTCCTCCTCCCCCAACAACAACAACTCCTCCTCCTCCTCCTCGTCCTCGTCCTCCTCGTCCTCCTCCTCCCCCTCACCACTGTTCGCGCGCTCAGCAAAAAAAAAGTCCAAACAGTACTCCCCATCATCATCATCCTAATCCTCACCCTCCTCCTCCTCCTCCTCCTCCTCCTCATCCTCATCCTCATCCTCATCCTCATCCTCATCCTCCTCATCCTCCTCACCCTCTCCTCACCCTCCTCACCCTAGGAAGGAGGGGGGCGAGGAGGAGAGGAAAAAAGGATGGGGGCAAGGCCCCCAGGAAACGCACGGGCACCGGTCGCGCACCGAAACCCGGTCGCCACGGGGCGCTGCGAGCCGCAGGTGCGCGGGCTCCTCGTGCCGAGAGTGCTTGCCCCGGCCGCCGAGATGCATCAGAGCCTGCAGGGGGCACTCCCGGCGCTGGCAGTTGGCGCGCAGAGGAGGGTGGGGAGGCAGAGGTAGGCGGCGAGCGAGGGGGGGAAGTGCGAAGGGGCGGGCCTTCTCAGAAGGCTCGGGAGTTCCCCGGCCTTGTGAGAAGCTTCCTAAGCCTTCCCCGAGGACAACGAGAACTTCTCAGAAGCCGCGAGGGCTCCTGAGAAGCCCCGCCGCCTTCTGAGAAGGCCTTCTCCTTCTCACTTCCCCCCTCGCTCGCCGTCGAAGAGGGGGGGTCGACGAGGGGGAAAAGGAGGAGGCCGCGAGGACGACGATGACGACGACGCGGATAGGGAGAGAGAGATTGCGACCAGCTAGCTGCGTTCTGGGCGCGCGCGTCGGCTGCGCTTCGACGGCTTCGCCGCGATGCTGCATGCTGCGCGCGCGGCTGCCGGGCGAAGGGAGTGGAGAGAGAGGGGCGAGGAGGGGGATGATGAGGACGACGAGGACGAGGATAGCCCGCCAGCCTCCAAGCTGCCCCCGCTTCCGATATTACGCGAAATGATAACGATGATGGCCTCACTGCCGATCTCAGATAAATCCGACGGCGACGACGACGACGACGACGACGATGACCACGACGACCACGACGACCACGACGACGAGGAGGAAGGGCAAGAAGCAAAGAAGAGGAGGAGGACTCGATCCCCGGAGGTCTCGAATCCATCCTCGGGACCAGCTTTCCATCCAAATCATTGCTTGACTGTCCTGGGGTCCGTCGTGATGTTTTCACGACGCCTGTGGGGGGGAGGAGATTGTTGCACTCCACCACGCCAACGCACACTCACACCAGGCCCGTCATCAGCTGCTGCACGGTGAGACAGGCGAAAACACAAAGACGCGCGCACAGACCGAGAAGCCCGATGGTGCCATGCTGCCGGCACACCACTCGGGGCAGCAGCTCGACCTCGCGGCAACCGAGTGGCGGAGCACCGACGCGGCGAGGCAACTCGCACCGCCGGCGGCAGCCTGAGGCGAAAAGGGCGCGCCGACCAGCACGAGCGGGCCGCAGGGCCCCGCAGGGAGGACCGCTCGGGCCCGGGCTGCTAACCTCTGGGGGGGCAGCCTCGTTAGCGAGCCCAGACTGCCGCGGGTCCACGGGAGCAGGCAGGCCAGACCTCAGCGAGCCCTGGCACTGCGACGGCCACCGAAGAGACCATCGGTGGGCAGCCCCGCGACGTCGGAGACGACGTCGTGCACGGGGATCGAAAACGGCGGGGCAGCGACGATCCCCAAAAGGAAAGCCCATCGAGCTCGAGAGAGACCTCCGCGGTGGCAAGCACGAGAGCCCACCAGAGACCAGACAAGAACGGAGCCGGGGCCCCGACAAAGCGCGGGCAGCGTGCGGGGCCTGCAGCCAGCGCCAGAGCCGACGCTCTGGGCATCCGACAGAGAGAGGGAGAGAGAGGGAGAGAGAGAGAGAGAGGGAGAGAGAGAGAGAGAGAGAGCAAACAGGCGCAGCCTGTACCGTACCTTACTCGCCGCAAACTAGATCACGCGGGCCTGCGCGGCCAGTCCAACAGTCAGCAGGCCTAGCAGCACTACCCGTGGATGAAACACAACGAGCAGCACGAGCCCCCGTGCCAAGAGGGACACGAAGGAGACAAGAAAGCGAGCATGGCAAGGCCTCAGGAGAAACTCAAGGCGTGCCGAAATGAACTGCTGCTTCGGATGAAAGGTTGCGCACGAAGCTGCGCACAGAGAAGCCGATACGAAATTGATCAGATCCCGACCCGTCCTCGACACTCCCCCCGTCAATACGTGGTGGCAGCGGTGGCGCCGACTCCTCCGTGCGGAGGACGGCAGCCGCCTGGTAGAGCTGAGCAGCACTGGTCAGAGCATCTCCTGCCTCTTCCACACGACGATCCTCGTCGGCGGGGGCTGGTTTGACGGCACAGGCAGTGGGATCTAACCAGGCACCCGAGATGAGCTCGACTCCTGACTTGGGTCGCTTCCCTGCCATAATTCGGGGCCGGGCGTAGCGGCAGCCGTGTCGTGCCTTTCGGTGGCGGGGGGCCCACGCAACGCTTGGCCAAGGGAACGGCTCTGCCACCGCTGGTGCAATACCTGCACGTCAAACGAGCTACGAGGAGTCCCGTCCCGTCGTGATGGTGCAGAATGATGGGCTTATGCTGGTTGGCCTGCAATGTGTCCCCAGTGATGCCATGGATGGCTGGCTCTCCTCTACACCTGGCCCTGCCAGGCCTCGCAGCAGACCTAGACGTTCGCCAGCAAGACGCGCAAAGCTGGAACCTCCCCATCCCGATGCCAGCCGTCTTCGGGCCCGGGGGACGGCGTGGGGGGGCAGGCGGAGGCTGGTGCCTGCGGCCATCAGGTCACATCAGGCCGTGGCAACAAAACCGGAACATACCCCGAGTTTCTTAACAAGCGTCCGGGGGGCGTCACCACCGCCGACAGCCCCACATCGACCCCCGTCGCGGGCAGCCACCGCGCGCCGAAGGCGCTCCGACCCCCGCCGCGGCGCGACGACGAGGCGAGGTTGACCCCCGTCGGGGGGGGACCCCCCCACGCTTATCAAGAAACCCAAAGTAAGCAGACAACTGGCAAACAAGTCTCGCAATGAGAACCGAGCGGGCCCGCCTGTCTCTCTCGGCAGCACGAGGCTGCGGGCGTCGTGCTGCAGCTGGGCGAGCGGCGGAGTCGGCTGTGGCGTTGTCATCGGGGTCGGGTATCGGGGACCCTGGCGCGCGGCACTGGGCGCCAATGGTGTAGGCCGCAAATTCGGCAGTCTGCGGAGTCTGCGGAAAATAACCCATGAGGAGGAGGAGGAGGAGAAGGAGGAGGAGGAGGAGGAGGAGGAGGAGGAGGAGGAGGAGTGAGGAGGAGGAGGAGGAGGAGGAGGAGGAGGAGGAAGAGGAGGAGGAGGAGGAGGAGGAGGAGCGGGAGGAGGAGGAGGAGGAGGAGGAGGAGGAGCACGAGAAGGAGGAGGAGCAGCAGGAGGAGAGAAGGATGAGGAGAAGGAGGAGAGGAGGAGGAGAAAAGGAAGGAGAGAGGAGGAGGAGAGGATGAGGATCTGATTGGACACTTGGTCTGTCAGGCTGAGACAAGCCAGCGAATCAGGCGCGAGTGGACCCCTGGCCCCTCCTGCCACGTGCCAGACAGCGAGCGTGGCAGGCGGAGCAGGGGACCTACCCAGACTCGCTCCTCATGTCAACCTGTCATGGCCTCAGATTGGCCATGTCACCCTATAAGCAGATCTGGGAAGGAAAAATTAAAAAATTGTCCAAAACAAATATTCAACAATGACCAAAAAATCCCCCCCCCCAAAAAAAGACGTCCCCAGACTAGTTTTCAATATTTTTGAGTACTCCTCCTGTAGAGGGTCGCGCCCGACTTAATCATAGCCTCACGCCTGCTCCCCCGCGGCCGCGCGCCCCGCAGGGGTCTATACCTTCATGCCTTGAAAAGCCTCCTTGAGCACCGCGCCACCATGCTCCTGGCAGAACTGGGCGCCGAACCGGCGCATGCGAACACAGCACCTACACACATAGTGCTTAGGTGGCTCCTCCTCCTCCTCCCCCTCCTCCTCCTCCTCCTCCTCCTCCCCCTCCTCCTCCTCCTCCTCCTCCTCCTCCTCCTCCTCCTCCGCCTCCTCTTCCTCCTCCTCCTCAGGAGGCCAGTCGGCGCGACGGCCCTTTTGGTTGTACATGTTCTCACCCTTGCCTTCGTCGTTGCCCTTGCACTGAACCGGACAAGGACCATCACGAGCTGCTTCGGCGTGAGCCCGGGCAAGACTGGCACGCAAAGGCGCACGAACCTCATTACCACTGACTCGGCGGTGGACAGACCTCCCTATAGTAAACCTCCCCTTAGTGACAACGGCCTGGGACCGAAACCGACGGACCTGGACCCGCAAAAATGACGGCCGCGACGCCCTCTCGCGAACCGAAAACGGCCAATTCCTCAATCGACGTGTCAGGGTAGGAGGTCTGTCCACCCCCGATCGTTACCGCTGACGTGCTCAAGTGGAGGCGGCATCTTCTGGGACAGCGGGAGCTTCCGGAGCACCCAAGGAGCACCCAAACCCCACGCGCAGCAAGCAGAACGCCCTCGCCAGGGACGGGCGAAGCGGGCGCGAACACGGGCGCTTGCGCGTTTACTTCAAGGAGGAGCGCTGGGAGCGCTGGCACCACAGCGCCCCTGCCGTGTTCTCGGCGCTGCGGGTGGGAGAAGGCACGCTCCGCCGCCCGCCGGCACAGGCCGCCGCGCGCGGAGCGATGCCGGGCAGCCGACGGCCTCAGGCGATGCCGTCCTGCACCCTGGCCGGCTTCACGGCCTGGAGCTGTCTCCCCAGGGTCGTCTGTGACCTTCTTGAGGTGTGCCTGAGCAGCCGCTTCGGCTGCAGCTGCAGCCGCTTCGGCTGCAGCTGCAAGCTCGCTGGCCACCTCTGCGGCAGCCAGTGCTGAGGCTGCCGTGCATTACCCTTCGACGTCGCCGTCTTCCAGCCCAGGGCGAAGGATCTGAAATTCAGCTTGCACCGCCTGCTCTGCTACACCCGCGGACTCCACAACATCTGCTACCTTCACGAGGGGGCCTCCGTAAATGGGCTGATCTAACGATTCGCCCGCACTGCTTTGAGCTGCAGGGGACCCCTCGCACACCTGGGCAAGGGTTGGCAGAGGGTCCTGTGTTGGCCCCTCAGCCCCGCAGAAGGCGACGGGGACGAAGGCGGACGGAGGAGGGAGGGGGAGGGGGGAGGGGGGAGGGGGAGGTGGGAGGGGGGAGGGGGAAGAGGAGGAGGAGGAGGAGGAGGAGTGAGGAGGAGGAGGAGGAGGAGGAGGAGGCGGGGGAGGAGGAGGAGGAGGAGGAGGAGGAGGAGGAGGAGGATGGAGGAGGAGAGGAGGAGGAGGAGTGAGGAGGAGGAGGAGGGAGAGGTGGAGGGGAGGAGGAGGATGAGGAGGAGGAGGAGGAGGGCGATTTGGCGACGCTCCCCGCCGGAGCAGTCAGGAGAACGAGGTGATCTTTGTTTAAGGAGGAGGAAGCAGGAACAGGGACCGCCAAGACCAGGGCATCGCCGCTTGGGAGCCGCACCCAGGTGTCAGCTCCGTCCCCCCCCCCCCCCCCCCCAGCGCCACGGCCTGCGGCGAGGGAGAGGGAGGTGGGCAAGAGCCTCCTCCTCTCCTCCTCCTCCTCCTCCTCCTCCTCCTCCTCCTCCTCCTCCCCTCTCTCCTCCTCCTCCTCCCCCTCATCCTCATCCTCATCTCATCATCATCCTCCTCCTACCATCCTCTCCTCGTCCTCTCTACTCCTCTCCTACTCCCGCCTCCCCTACTCCTGTTCCTCCGGTTTTTTTTATTAAATTTCCTTCCCCTCCTCCTCTCCTCCTCCTCCTCCCCTCCTACTCCTCCTCCTCATCAACCTGCTCCTCCTCCTCCTCCTCTCCTCCTCTCCTCCTCCTCTCCCCTACCTCATCCTCCTCCTCCTCCTTCATCCTCTCCTCCTCCTCCTCCCTCCTCCTCCTCCTCCTCCTCCTCCTCCTCCTCCTCCTCCTCCTCTCAAGCAATTCTGGCACGAGCGGGTGAAAGGGTGTCTTCCTTCTGGGCACTCCACCACATTTTGTGTTCACCTACTCTGCCAGCCCTGCGCCGCCAAGTGGTGCTTGAGGGGTTTCGGACCTGCCTTTCTGTCGGGCCAGCGCTCGACGAGGATAGCAGCTACCGTCAGCAAAAGCAGGGTGAGTTCGATGGCTACAAGGCATTGGAGTACTTGCAACTCTTGCCACCGTCACGAATACAATGACGCATTGCAAGAGAATGGCAACAAGTGCGTGAAGTGTCACAGACCTGTCAAGATGTACAAACCCAAGCCTCGAAAGGACGCCCCAGCTGAATTTCAGGACAATTCTTTGGTTTTCGTGAATGGCGCTGCGGACTACGGCAAGGGCGGCGGCAAAGGCACAAGTGCGAGCAGCAGGTCTTCAACCTCTGCGTCCAGCCCTGCCGAGGTCGAGCGGTTACTCACTAAGCTACTCAGCGAAGCCAAAGACATCACCACGAAGAAGGTTCTTCTCGAGCAGTTGGCCGAAGTACGTGCTACGTCGGCGGCAGCCGTCAAGCCGATCACTGCAGAGGATGCTGTCAAGCGTGCTGATAGCGCGCTGAGGGACGCACAGGCTAAGCATGATCAAGCCATCGCTCAGGTCATGAAGCTGCGCGAGAATCTCCAGCGAGCTGAATCCAAGGAAGCAGACGCAGCTTTGGTCCCCGCGAAGGCTGAGGCAGCGAAAAAGTTGGCCATCACCACCCTCGCCAAGGAATCAGGACTGCTCACCTCGGATGCTGCAGCCGCCACTTCGCCCACCAAGGATGGCAGCGGCGCTGGTGGGGTCATTTTCCATCTGCGGTGGGACGAGGACTTTTTCAAGAACCTCGACCAGTATGAATGCGAGGAATCGGAGAAGATCGAGCTGAAGGCCCTCGAGCGTGAACTCGTTCAGGTACAATCCGTCCTGGACGAGCGTGGCACGAAGGTCATGGAGTGGAAGAAGCGCATGGAGCAGCTTAAGAAGGCGGTGGCCGAGCGCACGGACAAGAAAAGGAAGATGGGGGAGCAGCAGCAGGCCTCTGGGGCCATAGGTGCCGCTGCGCCTGCCGTGGCGCCTGGCGCCGACACGGCCGCGGCTGCTGGATCAGCGGCCGCCAGCGCAGCGGCACCAGCGACACCAGCTACCCCGAGCGACGAGGAGCTGCAGCAGTCGGCCAAGCTCATATCGGAGGCCAAGTTTGCTGCAGCGGAGATGGTCAAGAAGCAGCAGGAGGCTACGTTGCCAGGCGTCTCGGCCTGACATGGAGCGCGCGGCGGCTCGCCTGCGGCCGCCGACGGTGGCGCATCATCATCTACAACGCAGGCTCCCTCCTCTTCGGGTTCAGGGTCGTCTAATGAGCCTTCTTCTGAGGAAGAGGCAGGGGTAGACGAGTCAGATTCCGAGATCAGCAGTTCAATTTTGTTCGGTAACGTCTCACGGTGGGGCGCGAAAGCGTGGGATTTCGTCGCCTCGCCCTCGACTCGGTCTCAGTACCAGTACTTTGCCATTGCCGAGACTCACTTGTTTCAGAAGCAGCACGTTGAATGGCAGGGTAAGTTCCGTTCAGCCAAGTTTAAATATTTCATGAATGCCGCTCGCCCAGGCTTGATCGACAGTGACAAGGCCAAAGGCGAGGGGGGTGAACTGTTTATGGCTCCAGGACATCGGCAGGTTCGTTCATTCGGCAATCCCTGGGATTATCCCGAGCTGTGCGAGGAAGGATCCTTTGATGGATGTTTGCCAGTCCTTGTGAGTTTTAGTGGATATACCATAGTCGTCATTGTCTATTATGGGGTCTCCTCGTTGGGGTTCCATGGGGCCAATGCTCGTAGGCTGTCTCGGGTGGGTGCCCTTGTAGCCTCTTTACAGCTCCCTTGGCTCATTATAGGGGACTTCAACATGAGCCCACAAGATTTAGCTCGCTGCGGATTTATAGATAAGGTCGGCGGGGTCGTTTTTACTTCGGATGCTCAATTTACGTGCACGACTGGCACGGGAAGCTCACACATTGACTACCTTCTCGCCTCTCGGTCTGCGTGTCCTTACGTCCTCAGCCTCACGGCCGTCCTGGCCGCCCCGTGGGGGACACACATTGGTTTGAACTTGAAGTTGCGAGGCGAAGGACTCCAACTGCTGACTAGATCTTTAGTGTTACCTCGGAAGCTTCCGCAAGTTCAGCGCCCAAGTCAGACCCCGAAGGCCGGTTCCAAATCGCAGCAGAACAAGAGGACTAAGCATGAGAGGCGCACGGCGTTTCAAGCTAAATTTAGAGAAGCGCGTGATAAGTTTTTTGGTGATTTATTTCGGGCTCCCGAGGACAGTCAGCCTGAGGCCTCTCAGGAAGCCCCCGAGGAGCCCGAGGATCCCTTTGAATGCAGAGGCGCCAGGGAATGGGGCGAAGAACCCGACCCATGGGCCGCCGACATCGCTCAAATGCCCGATGATATAAACAATGCGCCCCCCACCCCAGATACCCGCGATGTTAAAGAGGCTGTAGAGGACTCCCCAGACCCAGTAGGTTTCTCAGAGCAGCCATCATTCAGCATACCTCAGGCCACTTGGGATTTGCATAGGTCCAACGTGGGGTTCACCAAGCAGAGCATCGACGACGTCTGGCCCGTCGTGTCGTCGTCAGGTGCATTTGCAGTGGGAGGTCCTCATATTATGCAGGTCAGTGGTCTATATAGCAGCTGGGTTAGAGCTCTTGAAGGCACCATTCTGGATCATCACGGGGAGTTATCTGGTTCAGGCACTCCTAGTCGTGGGATTTCTCGTGCAGACAGTCCTTCGTTCGTGGTTCACCTAGTACATAAAGCTGCACACTTGCGGGAGGTTCCGTTTGCAGATCAGGTTACTACTTGGTGGTCTCGTCTCCACACCGTGCTTCTCTCTTGCCATCGCCACAGAAGTAGGAACAACGGCAGCAAGCAGATAGTGGAGCTGGCCGAGGTAGCCAGGACATTGTCGCAGGATGTTCCAGAAGGGGTGAGCGCAGTTTTGATTCCAGGACGTAAGCATTATACGTGGGAACATTGGTTACATCTTATTAGCAGTATAGATACTCTCAGCATGCATCTATTGGACAATACGCAAGCCCAGTCCGACAAAGTTGCGCAGAGAGCACGACGGCGTGCAGTTCAGGCCTCCATTCGTTCTTTCCAGGACTGGATCGTGCAGGAGTCATCTCTCGGCGCTGCGCATCGTTCTTTGCGCGTAGTCCCGCAGGCTGCCGATGAGCTTGTGGTCGACGGCGTGCGCTTGTTTCATCCAGTCGACATAGTAGATGCCAAGGTAAAACAATATCAGACTTTGTGGGCCCCCGACAAGTACGATCCCCAGGAGCTCGAGGAGGCTTTCAGTATCGTTCGAGAAGCAGCCAGGGTCGAACAGTTGCCCGCCCTCAGCGCCGATGATCTTCGGAAAACTGCCCGTCGGATGAAATCGAGAGCTGGCCTTGGCATCGACCGTTTGACACCCCTGGACTTCGAAAGGCTTCCAGATTGTGCGTTAGACGAGCTTGCTGGCATCTTCGAGACCATTGAGGCTACATGTACCTGGCCGTGGCAGCTCCTCGTTGTTCTAGGGCGGCTGCTTCCCAAGAAATCGTCGGGCGACCGTGTGATCGGCCTCATGGCCATGGTCACCAGGCTTTGGAGCCTGTCCAGGGACGAGGTTTCCAAGGAGTGGTCCAGGTCCGCCGATTCTGACTGGGATGCTGCCGTCTCAGGTAATTCTCCCCTTCTCGGGGCCTTCATCAAAATCTTAGATGCGGAGGTCACGCACAAGCTTGGTGGGACGTACGGGGCCGCTTTATTAGACATTATGAGTTTCTATGACAACATACGTTTCAGGAATCTGGTTTGTGCCGCTCTCAGGTTGGGGTACCCGCCAGTTCTGTTATTCTTGCAGCTGCAACTCTGCGTGGCACCTCGCGTCCTCTCTCAACTGGGTTCGCACTCCTTGGGCTTTCAACCTACACAAAGCATCATCCAAGGTTTGCGGGACGGCACTCGTTTTGCTCGTTGCCTCACCTTCTTCGTTTTAGAGAAGCTCCAGATCATGCACGTGGGGATGGGTGAGCGCATTTGGGTGGACGATTTGCACCTGTCTCTATCGGGATCCAGGAGAAGGGTGGAGGAGGAGTTGGTCAGCAGCGTTGAAGATGTCAATATCATGTTTAACAAGGAAGGGCTATCTCTCGCTGACAAGAGCGTGGTTCTCTGCTCGGACCATGCCACGGCGAAGTCTGTGGCCAAGCGTTTGAAGGCTCGTGGCATCCTCATCTCTCCTGTCTTGCAGACCTCCTACCTCGGCGTCGACACTGGGGTGGGTAAACGACAGGCTAGAGCAGTTCGGAGGCAACGTGTCGTCAAGTCGGTCCAGCAAAATCATAAGCTTCGTCGACTCGCTCGTGCTTCGAAGAGGTATCAAGTTACGAAACGCGTGGAGCTTGCTGGACCTCAGGCTGGTGCTTTCTATGGTTCTCAGGCTTACGGGGTCTTTGGGGCTCATCTCTTGAACGCTCGTCGTCGTCTTGCTGCCGTCGCTGGCTGTAACAAGAGGGGCCGATGCCTCACTACGGTTCTTGATTTGCGCACGCCAGGCATGGACCCAGGCATTCGATTTCCCGTTTTGCAGCTGCAGCAGTGGATGCAGGTTTGGATTCACTCACCGCAGCTTCGTGATGGCATCAGTCAGGCTTGGCCGATGGTGCTAAATCAGTTGCGAGGTATTTCTCCCGAGCATCGCACGAAGCATATGCGTGGTCCGCTTTCGGCATTGGTGCATCAGTTGCTTGTGCTAGGCTGGGATCCTGAGCAGGCTGACCGTTGGCATGGTCCATGTAGTGATGGCGACGGCATTCCAGATTTGTCTTGGAACTTTCTTTCTGAGCAACTTGTTGGCATGGATCAGACGAGAGGTTTGGTCGAGGATTTCAGGAACAGTTTGCAGGTGCAGCTATGGTCGCAGGCCAGTCATCACTACAACGGCGCAGGCCTGGAGGGCGGCGCCGACAACTACAGCTTACGCATTCTTTTGGCGCAGCTTCAGGGTGCAGTGCACGGCAGGCAGTTATCGGAGTTGCTTCTGAGTATTGCAGCTGGAGGCTCCTGGATTTCTTCTCGGAAGGAAGCTGCAGGCATCCCCGTGGACCCACAGTGCCCTAGATGCCGTCAAGCTCCAGAGACTCCTGTGCACAGGCACTGGACATGCGAGGCCAACAGTGGACACCCCGTTTACGAGCAGTCTAGTGAGTTCCTCATGGAGGCCCTTGCCCATCACGAACATGAAGCGTGCTTCTGGCATCGAGGCCTCATTCCCCGTGAATGGACCCTGGTGGAGCCCCCTGTGGTCCCCGAGCGCTGGTTCACTACTGGGTTCAACGGGCCTCTCACTGCTGGTTGTCTTGGGAGTGGGACCCCTCAAGATCCTGTGGTTATTTGTGGTGACGCCTCAGGAGGTCCCGACGCCAGAGATCCCAGATTTCGTCGTGTCGGGCTCGCCATCGTGGTCGTCAATCAGTTCGTTCCGTTCCTCTGCGAGCAGTCTGCTGCTGGTCCGCTTCCAAGCAGATCTCAGACAGTACCTCGTGGGGAGCTTCTGGCATTCCTGATCGCTTTGCGATTCACCGACGAGCACCTGGTTTTCGTTTCAGACAACGAGGAGGTGGTGCGGGGTTGGTGGCAGCGTCGGTGGGAGTCGCCGCAAGGAGAGTTGGCCGATCTTTGGAGGGAAGTAGGAGTTTTGCTCAGGCACAGAGCTCCTGAGAAGATTGCTGTCCTTCAGATCTCGTCTCATCTTTCCCCTCTGCAGATGTGTGCAAAGAAGTATCCCAATTGGATGGTGGAGGGGAATATTTGCGCTGATGAGTTGGCAGGGCACATGGCAAAGATGTTCCGTGTGTCCGAGCAGTCCCGTTTTCGTGTCCTGCAGGTCGAGAGGAAGGCAACTTTGGTTCGGAAACGTCTTATGAGGTCGACTCTGCAGGCCATCAACGCTGAACAGGCCTTGAGGAAGTCTGAAAGTACGAGGTCCGCTGCTGGTGCCGCCGCCGCTGACCCTGTCCCTTCTCTTCCTCCCCCTCCGCCTCTTCCTCCCCCGCCTAGTCCCGCTGCTGTCGCCCTGTTCTGTTCTGGGCATTCAGTGGACGGCGGCGGCTCCAAGTGCACGAGGTGTCACAACTCGAGCACGAAGGCGGGGCGCACGCGCTGGCTCTCTACATCTTGTCATCCTCTCGTCTCCTTGTCTCGGGGTCTGCTACAGCCTCCCGCGGGGGTACAGATTCATCTGGCAGGGGGGTGGGTGCACAATACTCACGCTATGTGGTTTCATGAAGTTTCGAAGGTTTGGATCTGTCGAGCGTGTGGCTTCTTCGGAGCTGAGCAGCTTCGAGGTCTCTCGTCCACTTGCCTCCCTTCGGAGATCACCAAGAAGCGGAGGGAATACCTCTCCAGATTCGAGAGGGGACTTCCCCCCAAGTAGTCAGTC
>CAUYUJ010007334.1:0-47421 GCA_963575745.1 Prorocentrum cordatum
GAAGACTCGATCTAATATTGCATTGGGGCGCCTTAGCCCTTTAGTGGGCCCAATTTATTGGAGGCGCCACTCTGAAGGCACCGTGGTCCGATGGTGCGAATGGCCTGGTGCTGTGGTCCAGGCTGCACGGAACGAGGTCGTTCTTGGGTAGAAACATACCAGAATCGAAGGAAAGCTGGGAGAGGGTCCAACGAGGGCCGCCAGGGCAATCGCAGGATGGCTCACAACTAAAATCAACAGCGTCGATCATCATGTTGGAGCCTGCCAGATCAGCGGGGAGGCACCCAGAGGGTCCCAAGAGGCCCCAAGTCAGTCACAAGATGGCCCACAGGGCAGATCCACAGCGTATATTTTCCTCGATGGGAAATGACCGCTCCTGGGAATTTAGGGCCTCGCAAACCAAGGGATGTGTTCACCCTGGTCTTTGTGACGTGCGGTTGGTGCAGCTGGACATTGGTGCGCAACGGGCGCACCAGAGGATTCATACATTGAGTATGGACTTGAAGCGCGCGTCCGAATCCCACAGAAACGGCAAGGCTGTTGTAGCAGAGTGTGCGGGTTATGCCTGAGAGCTATACACAGCATTGCTGTGATTTCAAGACGTAGGGACTTGTGGGCAGGTTCTCTTATCGGCCACGCGTCCGTGGCAGAGATTAAACAATTTGTTTGTAGGTTCTCTCATCGTCCGCGCGGCAGGGATACTGATGAAACAGTCTGACCCCCCTCTCTAAGGGGAATTGGGAAGGTCCCGAATGGAGCGACGAAGATGACACGAAGTTCGGTGCCACGCCATCCTCCATCCCCTAAAATGCGCGTTTATTTGCCTGCGTATGTTCCGGCACGCCCGAACGCTGTCTTGCGCAAATGGCTGCAACTCCGCCTTCTGGCGGCCATCGAAGATCCATGAGGGGGGGTGAAGCAATTTCTGCCAGACTATGGGGGGATTGAGGGGGTACATTCTCAGAGATCTACTTACTGCATGGCATGTATTGCCGGGCTGTGTGGCTGATTGAGCATAGGGGCGGTGCTGGTCCCAAAGGGTTCCGACGCTGAAACGTAGAATGCAGGATCCGAGAGACCTGCGCACAATTCCCATTCGCCTCTGCCGCAGCGCGTTTTCTCTCCGTAGCGGTTCGTTGCTCAACTTGTTCTTGATGCCAGATGAACACCTCGGATCGACACAGAGACGAGGCGCGCAAGGAGACCGAAGGGTAGCCTCTCCGCACGAGGGGCTGGTTGAGCAGAAAGGCAATGCTGGTCTCAGAGGGGCCCGAAGCCGAGACGGACCATGCGGGAACCGATCGACGCGTGCAAATCTCACGCGCCCCTATGCCTCAGAGCGCTGTCTCTCTGTGACCGTTCTTGGCCCAAAGTGTTCTTGAGGCCAGGCGGAAATCACATCTGGGGACGCAGGCCTCCCTCTGCCGCAGCCGTCGGGTGAGACCCAGCCTTCGACCACACACACACACACAGCAGCGATGCCCAGTAGACCCGTGCTGTGCTGTGCGGTGCGTGAGGTGTAGCACAGCACGTGGCAGGTGGTGTGCGTCCCAGTTGATCACGACTTCGGAGCAATCGGGGGCAGGAGGCCACCATGTAGCTGAAACGTACCTGCATCAAAAAATCAAGCACGGGGATCGAATGCGCAAAATGGCACCCCTCCTGGGCGTGGAGGGGGGAGAAATGGGACGGCGATCCCTCCTCATGCGCTCCTCGCCACGACGTCGCCCCAAGGGGGGCGAGCCGCGGAAACCAGATAGCCGTGAGAGCGTGCAGGACCGCCGGCCCTGCCGCCAGATCGTGTCCTTGAAGCAGCTGCATCGCCACGGGGATAAGCGCGCATGATCTCCGGACGCACGAAAGCCGGCTTTGCCGCCAGCCAGCGTCCAGGAAAGGACGGCAGCGGTAACCAGATAGACGTGAGAGCGTGCAGGACAGCTGGCCTGGCCGCCAGACTGCGCCCTGGAGGCGGCTGCCTCGTTACGCGCAGCATCTGCGGATGCACGAAAGCTGGCATTGCCGCCAGCTGGCGGCCAACTGGAGACGAACCATGGTATCCAGTTAAAAGTAAGAATGCGTAGGACACAGAAACGTTGCCCGCGCAGAGGCGATAGCGCCATTCTGGACGACGAGTGCAAAACGCCGATCCTAACATGAAGCCACCGCTGCAACACCATTTTGCGACACCGTCAAACGTCCGGATGAAAATCACAACCACTAGAAAAACACACAACTCATGAAATACTGTGCAAAAAGCTATGCGCGGAAGCGGGCGGGACACTCTTTGGCAACCCTGTGAGAAGAGAGGAGAGTCGTATCCGTGCGCTCGCGCCATATATGACACCCTACCTCTAACCGATCCCTTCCCGTTGCGCTGATTCTTCTCTATCTGCCGACGCGCGGCACAGCGGACCTGGCATTCCAAGCAGCACCCCAGCGTGTCGCGCACGCGCAATCGGAAAAAGGATGCTTGCGCACATTGGAGAAGGTGGCGGATAAGCAGGAGGATGAGCAGGAAACGTAGGAGGGAAAAGGCTGCGGAAGGATGAGGACGAGGGCGAACAGCAGCAGCGGGAACTGGAGTGGACGGATCGGGAGGAGATGGAGGACAAAGGGAAGGCAGAGGAAGGGGAACGAGGGGGGCGGACTCGGGTCCAGAAGATAGTGGCTCTCGTTGGGGCGAGAGCGCCATTCTGAGCAACGGGGGCAGATCAAAACAAAAACCACTGGAACGACAAACTGCTGCAGCCCGGCGGCATCATCCGGCCAGACTCGGGGGAAAGAAGAGCAGTCGTCAGATTCTGCAGCTGCTGCGTAAGTGTGAAGGAGGAGAGGCAGGAGGGATAGGGGGAGGAGGAAGAGGGGAAGGAAGAGGGGGAGGAGTAAGAGGGAAGAGGGGAAGGGAGAGGGGGAGGAAGAGGGGAAGGAAGAGGAGGGATAGGGGGGAGGAGGAAGTGGGGAAGGAAGGAGGTGGGGAAGGGGCAAGCTGTCTGCGGCCGCGCCATACAGTGGAAGCCCATGCCAAGAAGTACCCTGCTTGCCTCCAGGTTGCCCTGGGTTTCTAGGGTTTCAATGATTTTGCAGTGGAAAGCGTGACGCTCCTCTACCAAAAGTCAATGGACGTCCCAGGGTTCCAGGGTTGGGTTTCTTGTGGTCGAGCCCCTACTGTGCACGACAACATAATCCCTCCCACCAATCCCTTCCCACTGCGCTGAACTTTCCCTGCGTCCGCCGTCGGGTGTCCTGGCAGGCCTGGACCCCCACGTGTTCCATCGTGTGATGCGCAGCCAGACAAGGGGAGCTGGGTACAGTTGAAGAGGACGTGGCAGATGAACGAAACGACCAGACTGGTCTAGCTGGTGGATGGCAGATGGGCGGACACGTCTGGCGGTGCGGCGGGGGGATTGCTATTTAGAAGGAAGCGGGATGGAAGGGGGTGGGGAAGGAAGAGGAGGGGGAGCGGGAGGAAGCTGCTGTCCGCTCGGCTTCGCGCTGGGCGTGCGCGGTGCGCATGTGCGGTCTCGGGGCGGGTGGCGCACGTGCGCCACCTCACAGGCAGCCTCCTGGAGAGCCGAAGATGCTGCCCAGAACCCCTTCCCCCCTGGGCAGCAAGGAGCGGGGAGGGAAACCCTCCTCCTCCTCCTCCTGCTCCTCCTCCTCCTCCTCCTGCTGTTCCTCCTCCTCCTCCTCCTTCCTCCTCCTCCTCCTCCTCCCCCTCCTCCTCCTCCTCCTCCTCCTCTCCTCCTCCTCCTCCTCCTCCTCCTCCTCCTCCCCCTCCTCCTCCTCCTCCTGCTACTCCTCCGCCGCCCCTCCTCCTCCATCCCCCTGCTCGCTCCTCCTCCCCTTCTCCTCCTCCTCCTCCTCTCCTCTCCTTCCTCCCCCTCCTTCTCTTCCCCCCCTCCTCCTCCTGCTGTTCCTCCTCCTCCTCCTCCTCCTCCTCCTCCTCCTCCTCGTCCTCGTCCTCCTCCCCCTCCTCCTCTTCCTCCTCCTCCTCCTCCTCCTCCTCCTCCTCCTCCTCCTCCTGGCACGGCGGACACGGTCTTTCCCGCAACGCATGCCACCCCCTTACCACCACGGCGACCTTCCGGAAGAAGAAGAGCAGCGCGACGATGGTGTAGAGCAGCGGCACCACGCCCGGCCGCGGCGGCAGCCCGGCGGCGCCAGCCGGCCCGCTAGCCGGCGAGCTCGGCCGCCAGCGCGGCCCGGGCCGCGAGCTCGCGCTCCTGGCCGAGCGAGCTGCGCAGCTGCCGCGCGGTTGCGCGGTGCAGCGCGCAGCTCAGCTCCGCGCCCCAGCGGCGGGCCAGGGCGCTCGCGGCCGCCTCGGCTTCCGGCCCGTCGCCCAGCGCCTGCGCCTGGTCCCGGGCGAGCCAGCGCAGGTGGCTCAGCGCCGCCTTGCCGAGCCAGGCGGCCGTCTCGCGGGCCAGCGGGAGCAGCGGCCAGGGGGCGCGCCGCTCGGGGTAGCGACGGCGCTTGTCCGCCTCCCCCTCGGCGGCCACCGTGCCGTCGCCGTCCGCGGCCGCGGCGAGAGCGCGTGCGTCCCCCGGAACGCTGTAGCGGACGGTGACGTCCACCAGCGTCCGGGGGCAGTCGCCGCGCTGCAGCTCCAGGTCGAGCAGCGCCTCCTGGCGCTCGACCTCCAGCGGCCCCCCGCAGGCGCCGCAAGGCCCGCCCGGCGGGGCGTCGGCGTAGCGCCAGCCCGAAGCCGGCCCGCCGCGTGCCGCCCGCTCGCGCGCCCTGCAGCCGGCCGCGGCGCAGCGCCAGCGCCAGCGGTCCCATGCGGGGACCGGGACCTGCCGGGCCGTGCGGAAACCGCACTCCTGGTGAATGCGGTCCCACACGTCCTCGACGTCCCTGCTGCGCGCCTTCGTGCCGCCTCCGCAGGCGCAACGGAAGGCGTGCCGCGCCTTGCAGCAGAGCGGCTCGCCGCAGGGCTGCCCCTCCCGCTCGCCAGTGCGCAGGCGGTTGCAGCAGCGGCTGCCCGCGGGCGCGCAGTCTTGGCCCAGGAGCGCCCGGGCGGTCGCGCGGTAGTCCGCGTCGTCCAGCCGCTGGCGCCCGTCCCGCCGTTCGCGAGCTGCCAGGCTCCTCCTCCTCCTCCTCCTCCTCCTCCTCCTCCTCCTCTCCTCCTCCCTCCTCCTCCTCTCCTCCTCCTCCTCCTCCGCCTCCTCCTCCTCCTCCTCTCCTCCTCCTCCTCCTCCTCCTCCTCCTCTCCTCCTCCTCCTCCTCCTCCTCCTCCTCCTCCTCCTCCTCCTCCTCCTCCTCCTCCTCCTCCTCCTCCCCCTGTCCAGCAGCAGCTTGGCCACGACCGCGTGGCCCTGCTCGGCGGCCTCCTGCAATGCGCTGCGCTCGTACCGGCCGTCCCCCGCGAAGCCGTGCACGTTGGCCTCGGCGCATCCCCATCGCATTTGCCGTCGGCATCGCCGTCGGCCGCTTGTGATTACACTCGGGGCGTTGACCTAAGGAACCCTAAATATGGAACGAGGCCCCTTTTCTCCACAAGTTAAGCTTCGATTGCCCATCGAAAACCGAAGGAAAACCCAAGGAGCGCTGTGACACAAATCAGGAACACGGAGCCCCTCCCAAACGAAAAGGGTTCCTTCTTCTGCGCCCCGACTGTACTTGCCGTCGGCATCGCCGTCGGCCGCTTGTGATTGCAGCCGACACGTGGCCGCAGGAGCCGACACCGCAGCAGACACGTCGCCACAGGAGGGCAGCGGGCACGTGGCCACGTGGCCCCGCACGCGCCCCCTCGCCGAGGGCCCAAAGCACCCGTGGAGATAAAACCCAAACGGAAGGCAGTCCAAGATGGAGAGCCCAAACACGAAGATCGGAAGGCCACCCCTTCCTAGGCCAGGATTGCCTGTAATTCCAGTGCCCGCCGTGCTCCTGGCGGCCCCACCCAGGGGGGTGGCGGGACGGGGACGGCCTTACCAAGAGGCGGGCAGGTTCTTGGGAGGCAAAAGCCTGCTTTCGAAGGGGCCCGAGGCCTCGAACGAAGGCTGCTTGAACAGCGGCGGTAAACCTCGAACGCCCCTGCATCAGTCGAAAACCCTCTGCCTTGCGAGAAGGCTGGCCCCAACGACTGATGAAACAAACAAGCAGCAACAACAACATCACCAACAACATAACCAATAACACCAACAACACCATCACCACCAACAACACAACCACCAACAACAACCACAACAGCAGCAACAACACTAACACTACCAACAACACCAACACCACCAACAGCAACGACAACAACACCATCAACACCAGCACCACAACAGCAACAGCAACAACAATGACAACAATCAGTTTAAGACAGTTCGCTCGTACTGACACGCGTGCTCTGCATTCTGTATACCCCAACCCTCGATACCCGCCCAGTTCGTCTTCGATCACACCTCCTTTCGGGGGGAATCTCTTCCTTGTCGGCCACTGACTGAAATGCGAGGATCTCTCGAGCGAGAGCGCCGCTCCTGAGTTCGGGGGCCTCTCTGGCCAAAATCTCTCGGAATACATATGGAGAAATGAGAAATATCGAACGGGAGCCCTTGTCGCCGTGTCTGGGCCTCAACCAACTTGCCGGACATACGAGAAAGTCTCGAGCGAGAGCGCCATTCTTCAGTTCGGGGGCCTCTGGCAAGGGCCTCTGCGAATACATCTTGAGAACGTATCGAACGGGAGCCCTTGTCGTCGTAGATGGGCCTCCACCAATCTGATCGAACCACGAGAAAATCTTGAGCGAGTGCGCCGTTCCTGAGTTCGGGGGCCTTCCTGGCCAGGAGCTCTCGGAGTAAATCGCGAGGAGGTATCGAGCAGGAGCCCTTGTCGTCGTAGCTGGGCCTCCGCCAACTTGACTGAGTTGCGAGGAAGTCTCTAGCGAGAGCACCGTTCCTGGGTTCGGGGGCCTCTCTGGCCAGGGCGTTTCGGGGTAAATTGTGAGGAAGTATCGAGCGGGAACCGTTGTCGTCGTAGCCGGGCCTCCAAAGGCACACACTTAGACTCAAACCAACGCTCGCGCGGGAACCTTCTTTTCATAGAAAAGGTAGCCCGCGTCGAGGCGAGAGCGTACGGAACCGCTTCCGGAGATCAGCAACACTTATTTTCTAGGAATCAGTATTCAACAACAACACCACCAACAACCGCAACAACCACAGCAACAACAACGAACATCATGCCAACGACAACGGCACAGCTGAAGCATGGCCGCAAGAACGTGGGTCAAGGACAAGAGCCCCGTTGACGTACCCCCCATGGCCCCATGGTGGTATCCCAGCCGAAGAACCTTCCGAGGCAGAACACCCAAAACCAGAACAGGGGACCCCTCCAAATAAAGGGTTTGTTTGAAACTCCCTCGTGCTGGCTGTAAAACTAATACACGCTATGGCGTATGGGTTGTCAGGGCGGATGGGGACTGGGGGAAGACGTAGCGTGACGAGAGAGCGACGGAGGGCCCGAACGTGAGGAAAAGGGAAACATGTAGGAGAGACGACAAAAGGGGAGAAGGGGGGAGAGGGAAACCGCCTTCTCCTCCATTCGGGGGTGGACAGACGCCCGTTGAACACAACACCCATTGACCCGGGACTAGACTTCGCAGACGCAGGCCTGGAACACTTGCGGCCGCAACGCAATGGCCGCAACGCAATCTTGAGAACAGACGGAAGGCCAACCTCAGATTTCTCGTTCTGGGGACATTTCTGGATGAGGATAGCTCGGGGACTTCCGAGAGATGGCGGGTCCAAAGGATGTGCCAGGCACAGCGGGCCGTTCCCAGAGCGCTCCAGATGCTTTGAGTGAAGTTCCAGAGCGCTCTCGGGCAGTTGAATGCGGGTAGATGGGTCAGGGAAGATGATTGGGTGACGATTGCAAAAACAATTTCGCCAGCCCCGCCGCGGCCCGGATAATAGCGAGCCAAGGAGCTCGGCCCACAGAAGGCGGACAATCCAGGTTGACCCCCCGAGCTGTCCAGGAGGCCAGAGGGGGGCCCGAGGGCTGACAATTTGGAGCGGCGGGGCTGACGATTCGAACTTGTCAAAGGCCTGCACATCGCTTCGTGGCCCCTTCAGGAATTCCACCGAAGGCCCCGGTGTCGACAGTTGCGCGCGTCCGTCCCGCCCAGCAAAGCGTGGCCCCAACGAGAGCTCCACCGAAGGCTCCAGCGGCGACGCTCGCACGAGTCCGCCCGACTCAGTACAGCGCTTCGTGGCCCCATAGGGAGCCCCACCGAAGGCCCGAGTGCGACGTCCGCCCGCGTATCGTGGCCCCCTGGCGAGATCCACCGAAGGTCCCTGTGGCAACGTTCGCATGCGTCCGCCCGACCCAGTGCAGCGTCTTGTGGCCCCATAGGGAGCTTCACCGAAGGACCCATAGGCGACGTTCGCATGCGTCCGCCCCATCCAGCACGACGTTTCATGGCTCTATAGGGAGTTCGACTTGAGGGCCCGATGGCGACGTTCGCATGCGTCCGCCCCACACACTACAGCGTCTCGTGGCACCAATGGGAGCTCCACTGAAGGCCCCAGTGGCGACGTTCACATGCGTCCGCCCCACCCAGTACAACATTCGACACCGAAGGCCCCAATGGCGACGTTCGCATGCGGCTGGTCCACCCAGTGCAACGATTCGTAGCCGCACAGGGAACTCCACCGAATGCCCCAGTGGCGACGTTCGCCTGCGTCCGCCCCGCCCGATACAGCGCCTCGTGGCCCCACAGGGAACTCCACCGAAGGCCTCAGTGGTAACATCGCATGCGTCCGCCGCACCCAGCATAGCGCTTCGTGGCCCCATGGGGAGAGCTTCACCGAAGGCCCTCCCTGTGGCGACGCTCGCATGCGTCAGCCCCGCCAAGCAAAACGCTGCGTGGCCCTGCAAGGAATTCCACCGAAGGCCCCCAAAGCGACGTTCGCATGTGTCCGCCCCACCTAATAAAGCGCATCGTGGCCACATTGCGAGTTTCACCGAAGGCCCGAGTGGCGACGTTCGCAACCGTCTGCCCCATCCAGTACACCGCTTCGTGGCCCCAAACAGAGGTCCACCGAAGGCCCGATGGCGACGTTCGCATGCGTCCGCCCCACCCAGCACAGCGCTTCGTGGCCCCATTGGGAGCTCCGCCGAAGGCCCCAGGGGCGACGTGTGCATGCGTCCGCCCCACAAAGCACAGCACTTCGTGGCCCCATGGGCAGCTCAGTCTGGGCCCATCTGGGCCTTTGCATCCGGGCCAATGCAAGACGGACGTTGCTTTTTCGACATGGGCGTTCTGTCGTCGCCGTGGAGAATACGCACTGGAAGCGGACGTGGCGCGCATCCCGCGCGACTGGGCGCCGTGCCGCTCTCGCCCTGGCGCCGCGCTTCTCGCTCCCCAGGCTTGGCCTGCCCCTCGGGCGCTCGCGCCTGCTCCCCGCGAGTCGATTAGATTCATCGACGAGCGCGCGGTCGAACCTGTCTCTACCAGCCTGGAACATATCCCTATCCCTATGCTGGGCACCTCCTCATCACGATGCCAATCTTAGGGATTCCCTTATTTTTTGGAGGGCGAATCCCTAAGATTGTCATCGCCTTTTGGCGTGCCAATCTTAGGGATAGGGATACGTTCGAGGCTGGTAATGTCCCTCCTCGCTTGGGCACCGCGACGCTCTGCGCGGCCGCCTCGGCGCGGCGCACACGCCTCGCTGGCCGCACCGCTGGGGGCCTGGGCCGGAGTCTCGCGAGCGGGCGACCCGCCGCCCTTCGCACGGGTTCCGTGCGCACTTCGCCGGGGTGTGGCGTTCTTCTTTTTTTTTTCTTCGCCGGGGTGTGGCGTTCCCGCCTGGGCGAGGCGAGGCTTGGAGGCCTGGGAATGGGCACCAACACCAACACAGGGGGGTGCCTTCACAGGGTGGAGGTGATCCCAGATTTCGGTGTCGGTGGTAATATTTCGGCCACCTTGGAAACCAAAATATTACCACCATCACCGAGATCGGGATCTTCTTCCCTCGGTGGATGCACACCGCCGATATTGGTGTTGGTGTCAATCTTTAAGCCTGCGAGAGGCGTTCGCACGTGAGCGGCAGCGGAGCCGCGCGAAAGCGGGCGCAGTGGTTGCCTCGGCTTGGCCGCGCCTGTCGGGAGGTTGGCCGCCCGAGCAGAGGCTGAAGCGTGCCTTCGCCGCACGGAAGGATCGCCCCTGCCATGCTCTGCGGTTCCGCTCCCGTCCGTGCGCGACCCGCATGCTTCCCCTCGCCATGCTGTCGGAAGTGGGATCGCGCGCGAGCGCTTTCCGTCCGCTGGGTGGGCACGTGTTCCAGTCCCAACATCGAGCTGTGCCGCCAGGTTTCGGGACGCGGGGGGGGGACGGGGCCCGCGGACTCTTTCGACATGGCTAACTTGGCTCTCCCTCCTGCTCCTCCTCTCGGGCACACGCTGACATTGGTCAGGGATCCCCAGACACTCGACGTCCTGATTTTTTCATTGCGGTGTCCCTGGAAGTCCCGACCCTTTCCCAGGGACTGGCTTTTCGTCCTGACTCGTTTTTTGACGGTCCCGAGGCCCGGCGAGGACCCCCCGAAGTTGAAAATGGCAATGAACGCCTCCTGGGCTGATTCCGGCGTGCTTCCGCTCGTTCCGAATCGTGCTCCCGCTGCAGCGCTGGCCTCATTTCCGCGCTTCCGCTCGTTTCGACTCGTGCTCCCGCTGCAGCGCTGGCGTCATTTCCCGTGCCATGCCACGGCATGCAATGCAATGCTAGGTTGATACTACACTTTGCGGTGCTCTTCTACGCCATGCCACGCCGTGCTCTACAATGTATCACGTACCCTTTCGGGATCATTGCCCTGTTCGACATCCGACTGTGCGAGTAGAGAGGGGATCTGCGCCATGGTAAGGGATGGGAGGGAGGGGTAGGATGTCAGATATGACGCGAGCGCACCGAGCTTGTCCCCCTCCCCCTCCTCCTCCTCCTCCTCCTCCTCCTCCTCCTCCTCCTCCTCCTGCTCCTCCTCCTCCGCCTTCTCCTGCTCCTCCTCCTCCTCCTCCTCCTCCTCCTTCTCCTCCTCCTCCTCCACCTCCTCCTCCTCCTCCTCCTGGACGCCGCGAGGGCCTGGTACGTGAGGAGCGTCTGGCAGACCTCCAGGTGGCCCTCGCCCGAGGACACCAGCAGGGGCGTCCAGCCTGGGACGGCGCGGCGGCCGCGGGCCCAGCCACGCGGGGCAGCGAGGTTCCCCCCCTCTTCCTCCTCCTCCTCCTCCCCTCCTCCCCTCCTCCTCCTCCTCCTCCTCCTCCTCCTCCTCCTCCTCCTCCTCCTCCTCCTCCTCCTACACATACAGTTGAGGCCGGTCCACAAGAGACCTTCCACAAGAAACCCAACCCTGAGACCCCAGGACGTCCACTGATTTGAGGCGTGGGAGGGCCACGCCTTCCGCAGAAAAACCATCGAAACCCATGAAACCCATGAAACCCAGGTATTTCTTGGCATGTGCCCCCACTGTACACACAGGACACAGAGCCAGGATCGGGGAGGGATGCCTCGGGCGCCACAGCCTCCTTAGAGCGTTCCGTAACGCTCTGGCAGCGTTCAGGGCGCGCTGGAGGATCTACTCCGATCCTGGATCTGGTGTTTGTCCGTCCCCCCATCTCCCCTGGCAGGAGGGAAAGGAATGGAAGGGGAGGGAGGCATGTCGAGGGTTCCCTCCTCCTCCCCCTCCTCCTCCTCCTCCTCCTCCTCCTCCTCCTCCTCCTCCTCCCTCTCTGGACATCCCTTCTCCCCTCCTCTGGTGCGACGGGAGGCGCGAGACAAGGAGGGGGAAGGAGGAATGGTGAGGGTCCCGTCCTCCTCCTCCTCCTCCTCCTCCTCCTCCTTCTCTGGACTCCCTCCCCCCCTTGGCGGGAGGAAAAAGAATGGAGAGGGGAGTCATGTATGGCGAGGGTTCACTCCTCCTCCTCCTCCTCCCTCCTCCTCCTCCTCCTCCACCCCCTCCCCCTCCTCCCCCTCCTCCTCCTCCTCCTCCTCCACCTCCTCCTTCTTCCTTGCGTTCCATTCATGTTGTGTCTTTCGTTGCGTTGCGCGGACGTTGGCCAGTGTGGGAAGTAGCGTTTCACTATCCTCCTCACCCCTTCTCGTCCTCCTCCTCCTCCTCCTCATAATCGTCGTCCTCCTCCTCCTCCTCCTCCTCCTCCTCCTCCTGGCATCTCGAATCGTCATTTCGGAAGAAGGCCACTTGATACAACGGCGGCCCTCCCGCCCGTCCAAAATCCGCTCAACATCACCTCAAGGCCCAATCCCAATCCAAGTCCATCTTGAGCCGCTTCTCGGTCGGAGGCCCCGCCCCTGAGAAGCAACACGCAATTGTCTCGGTTCGCCCTCTTCTGATGATCGTCCTCCTCCCTCCACCTCGTCCCCCCCCCCTCCGCCTCCTCCTCTGGTCACCTCCCGCCTCCATCTGCCTCCTCCTGGGAGGGGCGTCCAGCCTCTTGGGCGGGAAGCTTGAATCACAGGGGCAGCGACATTCCGCCTCCCCCCGCGCCATCACCCCCCCCCTGCAGGCGTGGGCGGGCGGGCTCACAAACCCTGTACCAAATAACCTTGGCACCTCTTGAACGGCCGACCCTCACTTCCGCCAGCTTCCGTCGGCCTTCCGCCGGCGGAGGCGGCCTCGTCTGATTTTACGGGTCGGCCGTTCCCGCGGCCGAGGCGAACCTAGTAGGCACTACGCGGCACCATGCGTCGTCTTCTGATGACCTGTAAGAGTGACCTGTCGCCAATGAGCGGCTTTACAAAGCGGCATCATAAGAGTGCCTATCGACGCGACGGTAGAGGCATGACTTCGCACCGCCACCCGCTGCCGCAGCCAGGCTCTTTGGAGTGGCCATCGGCAGGGACCGCAAAGGTCGACGGGTCGCGGCGGTCGCCCCTAGGATCACCCCTACGGCACCACTGCGGATTGAGGCAACGACTCGGCGACGAGTGGAAACATCGTAAACAATCCTTCCTCTCTCTGCGTGGTTGTTGGACGGGCTCCGTGGGTGCCAGCCACTGCGGCGCTCAGGCCGTTGCGGGTTTCTGTTGATTGTCGTTCTGGGGAGTTTTTGCCAGCGGGGCGTGGGGGCACCGCGTTTTCCACCCAGCGCCGTTTTCACGGGCACCTTCTTCACGGGTGTGCCGCTGGGACTGCTACTGATCATTTTTCAACGCTGCCGCTTGAGGCGGTAAACTAACACGCGGCACCGCATATGTTTCCATAGGTTGAGTAGCCATTTCTTTTAGTGGGTCTACTCCAGAGCTAGGGTGTCCCACCATCCAGTGTGGGCGCTCGGGAGGCCATTGCTAGTACTACCACCTGTGTTAAGGCGCGCTGCTTCCTGTTGCGCTTCGCTTTTTCTCTGCCTCCTCCTCCCTTCATGATCATTATCTCGAGCTCTTTTGCCATCTTGGACCTGGGGGCCGCGTCGTCCTCCAGAATCACACTGGTCGGTTTCAAACCTCCGAGGGTGAAGAGCGCCTGCATCAGCGACGGGCGCGACATAGCTGCGAATATCCATTTGGACTCCTCCACCGCCCCTCCCTCGACTTCGGACCTTACCGTCACCTCGGGGCACCTGGTTGCTTTGACTTTCACGTCTAGACTGTTCATGATTTTCCCGGACCCGGCCACCACTTTCAACGCCTCTGATGCCGTAGTTGGGTTCGGTCCCTGAGACACCGCCGCCTTCGCATCCTCGTACTTGGACTCGACTGTCTCGCAGAGTCTGAACGTCACCATGCGGAGGTGCGCGTCTGGCTTCTTGCCCGATGAGTGCCCGCGGCAGTCCTCTGGATCGACTCCTTCGCGCGCCCCCTCCCCTATTTTCTTGCACTGCGCTTTGCTCGCGGCCAACGCCGGCTGCGTGTTGGAGCCGACCTTGGACTTCGCCGCCGCGCTCTGGTCGCGGGCCGACCCGCGCAAGTTGTCCTCGCGCTGGGGGAGCAGCTTCGTGATGGGCCTGTCCTTCTTCGTGGCGCCCTTCTGCTCGACCCACCCTTTTTGCTTGCCCTGGCTTCGCTGCTCCGACTCCCGCCTCGCCCGCGCCCCGCTTCTTGAGGACCTCGGCCGCTGGCGCGAGCGCTGGCCCGCGGTCGGGGGCGGGGGGGTGGGGGGGTCGCGCCGCGGGGGGGGGGGGGGGGCAATGCGCCCCGCCAGAGCCTGAATGGCCTGTAGCGCAGAAGACGAGGGCGGCGCTTCGACTGGGCGCGGCGCGCCGAAGTGTCTCTCCAAGCAACAGTAGACAAGCGACGCGGGCGCCTGCGGGCCTCCAGGATCCCCCGCCGAAGCACTGGCGCGGTTGGCCGCGATCGAGCGTGCAGCAAGTCTGCGGTTATCGAGACCCTTCTGACCATTGTGCGCTTTACCGCGCTCTGGACAAGCAAGACGGCCTCCAATCCGCAATGTCGCCTGCTTCGCGAAGCTGGCCGCTCCCAGCTTCGCGCGAGAGGATGACCATCAGCTAGCTCCCCGTGAGAGAGCGCGCAAAACAATTCAAACGAAGCCTGGAAGTACACGGCACCCCGCTCGATGCCCCCCGCTTGCAATCGTCGGGCAGGCGAGGCCGCGGCGCGCGTGAGTCGCCGAGCAACTGCCCGAGACGGCCGTTTTGATTGCGGCTCTGGGGGTCTTCGAACGAGAGCTGACCGAAAACGACCGCGCGAAATCCGCCTGACGGATCGCAGTCGGGGGGGCTCTGGGAAAGGGCCAGAGGAAACCAGTCGGCGCCGCCAGGACAACCTTCGGCGTAGCAAGGTAGAGCTCACTCTGAAAACATCGGCCCCACTACGACCTTCAGCATTCGGGGCGCGGCGAAAATGGGCAGGGGGTTGAAGGGCGCGGCGAAGTTTGCGAGTCTGCAATCTCCTCAACTTCCCCCAGTCAGACTTTGTTGAAGCGGCTACCTCCAGCGCGCAGAACGCGACCGACCGAACCGGGGAATTCCACAGCCGGACCTTGAGGCGCAAACCAAGGTTGCCTTCGAAGGCCTTCTGGGACAGCCTGCCGCGCGCCTTTTTCGCCGCGGCAGCGCGAGCTTTGATCTCTGCGGCGCGCGACCCCTTGGCCGAGAGCAGGCTGCCGAGATGTTTCGCATCCGGCGTCGGGCGGGTCTCTCGGTGCCCGCCGTTTGCACGGGTCGCGCGAGTGCCAGTCTGCCTGGCTGTGATGTTCTTCCATATCCCCCAGCACCCTCTCCCCGCCGCGCTCAGCTCCAACCCCGTTTTCGGGGCGTTCATGGTTAGGCCACCAGCAATGAGGCGGGCCCGCGGGGGCCCTGAGAGGGGGGGCCCGTCTATAAGTAGTGCACAACGGTCGGGGCGATGGAGTCATCTACGAACTTGATCTAAGATGCATCTAACACCTTCCCCATCGAGACCCGCGAACTTCGCCGAATCCTAGAGCGCCTGAAAATGGTGATCGTCCATTGCACTAATGTTCGCGAATTCCTCATCCACCATCTCATCTCTGATATTCTTAGCGATGAGGTTGTGCATGGGTATCCATAAGTCAGGTCCCTCCACGCTTCCCAGCCTCGCTCCCTTCCTGGCGGGCATCTGCCTGCGCGGCTGGCTAGTCCTAGCGTCGCGAATAACGCGGCAGGCACCGTCGCGCGGCTCTTCTACGGCAAGACGCGTCTCTCAAGCGAGCGCAAGAGCCTCCAGGGCCTCCCGCGCTCTACTTCGATCGAGCAAATCAAAAGCCTGATCCACGCCGATCAAACAATGACACCAATAATTTGCAATTCGGCTTGGACCGCCAGGGCTTCGCGACCTCGTCTGCCCGATGTCGCGCGCAAGAACAATCGCAGCTCGAGTGCCGTGGAGAGCGCCAGACTGCGCGGGCGAAAGTCGGCCGGCTGCCGCGCGTAGCTCTGGCATGATGGCAACCTCCGAGAAGGCTTTCCCAACGTGAACTATCAGGTTGATAGTCATGTAGTGATCCTTGGCATTCATCCCATCCCTTTGCGTCAGCGCAGTGACGCAGTCTCGCCTGTTTCGAACCTCTGTGGGACCTTCTTGAAGGCCTGGGAAGCTTAAGCAACGCAGAGAAGAGCCTTCACTACCATATTCACTTCCGACTTCCAACGCTCAATTACGGCTCCATCAGGGTCTTGCCGAGTGTGCATCACCATGGAGGGTATGTGCACTTCAGGACTGGGGCGCCGTTGGAATTTGGGAGCTCGTTGGCGGCCGCGGCGATGTCCTCGATGCTGCGTTCGCCAGCGAGCTCTTTATTGGGCTCCTCCGAGGCCATCTGGGGCCCCCGTCATCGTGCACAGGTATCTGAGTGGCCTCGAGGGTTTCGCTCAGCGCATCGACTCTGACCTGCTGCTCCTCAGCATCATCAGCACATGGTTGCCCAGTGGCTGGGCTGCGACTTGCTAGCATCGGCGCGCGAGTGTGAGGCGCCAGTCTCCTCGCGATCGAATAAACAGCACCTTCAAATGCCATGTGCTGCGTCGGCCCTCTCAGCGTCTGCAACCATGGAGGCGATCCGCTGGCGTCTCTCCGACCCCATTGCCTTTTTGGCAAGTTTGGCCGCATTCCTGATTTCAAACAAACTTGGGGTTGTAGAGACACGAGCTGTTGTCCAAGACTCTGGAGATCACGCGCCGGAAATACTGCTCAGGACGCACTTGGGCTATAACGCTCTCCTCCAGAGTTATTTTTATGATGCTGCCTTACTGACATGAACATGCAAGGGGTAGGCAAAGTCCACCACAGCAGCCTCGAGGGAGTTAACGTACGTGGGCGTCGTGGTGTATTGCTTCTCGTTTCCGTATTCAGAGTCTCGCCAGTGCGCACGCACCCCTCGTCTTTCCAGCTCGAGACGTAGGTGGCCGCGGAATGCAATGACTCGAGGTGGTACGCTTGCGTCCTCATCTGCTGCCTGGGGGGTGCGAAGGTCGCTTATTCTCAGATCCCTGTTCCACTCAACTGGCTGCTCATTCCGTGCTCTCTTATTTCGGAGCCGGACTGGCATGTTGGCCTCGATAAGTCGGTGGTCTCGAAACACTCCCGAGCTCACCGGTAAAGAACGAAACAACTTGTGCAATGTCTCCATGATCTCCTTGCGTCTTCGTTATCTGTCATCTATATGGTTTCATGTCTTGCAATCAGTCTGTAACCACGCACCTTAATTACCTTTTCGGCTGCCATGTGTTCAACTCTGTGATGCCAGTATTCTGAAGAATAAAGAGAAACTTACCACCATTCGTATTGGTTCCTTTCGGGTGTCTGTCTATTCCTGCGTACCCAACGTTGGGCAAGTCTGGGGTAGCCGTTCCGCTCGCATCCAAACACTAGATTAATGAAGACATCTGCGGTACTTGTCTGATGCTAGCCTCGAGCGCAATTTCTTCAGCTTGGCGGTTCTCGCTACGAGCCCTACCTCGTTCAGCCACGACTGCATGGTGTGGGGCAGGGCAGTATTGGTGGGATCATATCCGTTCAACATGTAAAGATCTCGGTTTAGAGTTCCGTCCCGCTGAACTCTAAGTCCAAGAAGTCTGCCTGGTATTAATTCGTGCACACATCTT
This sequence comes from Prorocentrum cordatum, assembly GCA_963575745.1. Lineage (NCBI taxonomy): Eukaryota > Dinophyceae > Prorocentrales > Prorocentraceae > Prorocentrum > Prorocentrum cordatum. The sequence continues at coordinate 17,518 of CAUYUJ010007334.1, forward strand.
ACTTCCAGTGAGTCGAAAACGACACGTTGAGAGCTGTCATGCATCCATCCTTGGATATGTTAGATGTCCTCGCTGTTGGGTAAATCCTGAATCCTGCGCTGGTCCAAAGTGTGGTGCATTCTATCAGTGTGCTTTGGAAACGCACATCTGCGATGTTTCGTCCATGAGCGAATCGCCGCAACTCTCCCATCAGACCAACCGATACTGTGGATTTAGAGCTACAGTTCAACTCCACAGTTTCATGTCATGCTTATGTCTCAAGATGTTGGTTTGGGTGGGCTTTTTACCTTTCAGGAACTCAGTCACACGAGGGGCGTTTGATGCATCATGTTTGACGATGTAGGCTACCATGCTGCGCGTAGAGCAAATGGCCTTCATACAAACTGCTGCCCGTCACCTCTGCTAACCTCACCGCCCTTCTCCAGGCCCTCGTGCCACCAATATGCCCTTGGATTCAGCAGGTGTACGCAATGTTCACGCTCTCGCTGTTCGCGGGGGTCGGGCCTCCCTCTCACTCTCGCATCGCTGGCAAAGCCGTAGTCAACAGTGCCCAGACTGTCCATGGGCAACGCACATGGCTGGCAAAGCTTGGTGCGATCGGTGCCACGGCCAAGGAAGGAATTGCGACCCCCCGCTCCCCTGCGGAAAGAAACGGCGCCTTGAGCCGCCGAGGCCTCGTTATAATTCCGCCGCCTTCCGCCGAAGAAGAGACAGCAACTCCTTCGGCTCTCGAAGACGAGGCGCTTTCTTGAATGCCTCAGCTGGATCGACTCGCGAGTTCGGATCGGATCGGCGGAAACCGCTCGGATCACGCCTGAATCGGCGCCGAATCGGATCGGGAACTGACCGTTCGGGATCGCGGCTCGGGCTCGGCATCTGTAGCCCAGGGAGGCGGCTCGTGTCGGAGCGGGCCGGATCGGGAATCGGGGTCGGAGCTCGGAGGTCGGGCCGGATCGAACCGGACCGTGAGCTGAGCAGCCCTGCCCTGGGAAGGGGGGGGGGGGGACAGGAGAGAGAGAGAGGTGAGGACCCGGCTCCCCTCGCATCGTGGAGCAGGTCTTGACCGACTCTCATGTTCCGTCGCGGCATCTCTCGGGGCCCCATACAGGGCCAGGCGGCAGGCAACAGCAGCGGCTTAGGACCTCAGGAGGCAGAGTCGGCCCCAGGGACGGGGTCGAGTCATCCCGAGGTCCCCTGCCCCCCCTGCCCCCCCCCACCCTTTGTGCGAGGGAGAGGAGATGGAAGGAAAGGATCCACCCCAGTCCGCAGAAGAAGGAAGAGAGGGGGGGGGGAGGGTGCAGCGATTGACGGACCGACAGACTGGCCACGAACAGCGAGCACACCCCATGGCCCTGGAGGGCCGACAAATACCGACCGAGGCGGCTAAGGGATGGCAAGGAAAGATTTGAGGAGGGCGGGTGGACGGGTGGGGGTGCTTTTGATCTTGCCACGAGGCTGAGCGACGGCGTAAACGTAGACTTCCCGAGGTCCGCGCGGACATCGTGGATCCGCGCCCACAGCGCAGCGCCGATCCGAGAAAAATCCGCGCGGAGCTCCAATATTACATGCGTATGTTTTTTACCCGTGTGGCCAGCCATGGTCGGCTTTGATTTTGCTTCCTTGCCCGTGGCCGTACTCTGGATGGGGCAATACTCCCCCCACCCTTGGATCCGCTGGGGGTGTTGGGCACGTGCTGTCGGAACGGGTGGAGGGGGAGGGGGGGGGGGTGGAGGAGGGGGGAGTAGGAGGAGGAGGAGGAGGAGGAGGAGGAGGAGGAGGAGAGGAGGAGGAGGAGAAGAGGAGGGGAGGGGGGAGGGGGGGGGGGGGGAGGAGGAGGAGGAGGAGGAGGAGGAGGAGGAGGAGGAGGAGGAGGAGGAGGAGGAGGAGGAGGAGGAGGAGGAGGAGGAGGAGGAGGAGGAGGAGGAGGGAGGAGGAGGAGGAGGAGAGGAGGAGGAGGAGGAGGAGGAGGAGGAGGGAGGAGGAGGAGGAGGAGGAGGAGGAGGAGGAGGAGAGGAGAGAGGAGGAGGAGGAGGAGGAGGAGGAGGAGGGAGGAGGAGGAGGAGGAGGAGGAGGAGGAGGAGGAGGAGGAGGAGGAGGAGGAGGAGGAGGAGGAGGAGGAGGAGGAGGAGGAGGAGGGGGGGTGGATGGGCAAGCTCCGTCGGAAGTTCAGTCGCCCGCCCCTCGATTAATTTCCCACCCAGAAGACGTTACTTGCACGGTGCCGCTGTGTGCGCCCTTGCTTGCGGCTGTCGCTTCAGAAAGAAAGAAATACTCTGATTCCCAGACGTAAAGGGCCCAACTTTACGTTGGCACGTGGCCGGTTCAGGAATCCCTGATCCCCAAATTAGGTCGGGCATGTCCTCCCACAGGCGGACTTTTCGAAGAAAAACAGGAAAACAGCAAAACCTGCTCAGAAATGATAAAAAATAAAAGAACAATCGTCCCCAGGCTATTGTTTGACTTTTTTCGAAGGTTCCTCCTGTAGAGGGATGTGCCCGACTTAACCTTGTGGATGCCATGACAATGGACACTCTGACACTCCTATCATTGAATCAAAGATGTGTTTAAAATGCGTAAGCCATGTTCTAAACATGTATCAACCATGTTTTTACATATATGTTAAACACGTTCGGAACATCTCTTAGACATCTGGAAATCATTCGGCAACATGCTTCCTCTCCGTTGATCGTCCTCCACAAACCTAGCCCTGACCCCGCATTTTGGACGCCCGACATGGGTACCGAAAGAATGGGTACCATGCCCAACAGCAACTGTTGTCCCAAACCAACAGCGGCCGCTGTTGGGCAGGCGGCCTCCTGTCTCGAATGGACACAGGCCGCCGCGGCGTGGACAGCGAGCGAAGTACGGGGAATCCTGGGGTTCCTTCTCTTCTTTCTCCTCCTCCTCCTCCTCCTCCTCCTCCTCCTCCTCCTCCTCCTCCTCCTCCTCCTTCTCCTCCTCCTCCTCCTCCTCCTCCTCCTCCTCCGTGTGTGTGTGTGTGTATTTCTTTGTGTGCCCCTGGCCCCCTTAACGTTGCCCCCCAGTGGCCCAACCGCCTCGCGGGCCCCAACAGGGGCTGCTGTTGGGCATTGTACCCATTTCGTGCGTGCAGACACATGTTGACACCCCCTCGGGGCGCACGTTCCGCCCGCCATCCGCCGGCTTCCGCCAGCGGGGCCCCCCGCCCCCGCCGCCGCGTTCTGCTTCCACCGCCTCCCGCCGGCTTCGCCGCCCTCCGCCGAGAGCGAGATGCCACCCCCGCCGAGGAAGAGACGCTAACTTTGCGGATGCCACGGCAATGGGCACCCTGACAGTCCTATCATCGAATTAGAAATTTGTGTTTCACATGTCGAAAACATGTCCTGAACATTTTTTAGGCATGTTTTTTTACTTTTCTAAAACAGTTTTAACACATGTTTAGACATCTGGAAATTCTTTGGCAACATGCTTCCTCTCCATTGATCGTCCTCCACCACGCTTACCTCTTCGATCCTCCAAGGGGGAGGCCCTTTCCGGAGCGCCCCACGTCGGGAGAGGAGGGGCGGAAGGAGGCAGCAGTCGCACTGCCAAGAGACGCCTGTCTGCTGCACGCACGACGGACCCTGGGCAAGAGTGGCCCTTGGTGCGCGGCTCTTGGGAGGCCTAAAACAGGGCTAGGATCGGGATAAATCGCTCCAGAGCGTTCCGGAGCGCTCTCAGAGCGTTCCGGAACGCTCTGGAGCGGCCGCGGCGCCCACCCAATACATCCTCCAAACCAGCCGATTCTCAGAGATTTCGAATTATCCCGATCCGATTTTGTCCCGATCTTCGCGTCGTTTTAGAGCCGGGGGGGGCCCAAACACAAGCGCGCAAGACGCTACTATCCCACCGCGTTCGGCGATCGGGGGGACCCCGGTGGGGCCGCACCCAAAGGTCACCCCCGCGAAAAGGGCCACTCTTGCGTGTGGTCGAGCTTTGGGCTGCCCGGGAGACCCTTGTCGCCCCCGTCGTCCGCGTCCGCGTTGGCTCGGAGCAGCGACTCGCAGACGGCGGTGTGGCCCTCCCGGGCCGAGACCAGCAGCGGGGTGGAGCCGTTTTTGCTGAGAGCGTCGACGTTCGCCTGCCAGAATGCTGGGACCGGCCGCAACGAGACTTACATCGACATGGCGCTTACAGCTAACAACGAAGCGATGCCCAACGTGACACACGAACGTTTAGAAAGAGGCCGGTGCCAAACGAAACGAACGACGAGACAGCGTGTTTAAAGCAACAACGAACAACGACACGACACAACAACGAACAACGAAACGAACAACACAACAAGGGCCCAAACAAAACTAAAAAGCGTTGTTATCGGTCCTTGCCTTCCAGAATAGGTCAGCATCGGATCTCTTCGGCGAGACCAAGGGTGGAACACAGAGGGGGCGGGCCTTCTCATGAGGACAGCGAGCACAACCCACCCCCACCCCCAGCCACGACCCTCACTCCCGACCTGGTGATACCTGGTGCTCCAGGGGTGGGTGTGGCTTTTGTGGGCTCTCGGGGGCCAGAAAACCCCGCCCCCACTCCCAGCCTGGACCTCCTGGATCACCAGGTCGGGAGTTGATTGGTATTCTACCTCCCGAAACGGCTTGTATCCCGAAGCGATGAGAATTCGCTTGCCCAAGACAACCAAGTTCAGGGTGTTCTGATTGTGTGTCGTCCGCTCTCTTAGGTCGGGCATGTCCTCCTACAGGCAGTTTTTGGAGGACAAATTGAAGACATGTGTAAAAACACCCAGAACGGAACGGAAATGGCAGAAAACTCGTCCCCACACTGTGTGTTGACTATGGTTGAATGTTCCCCCTGTGAAGAGGGACATGCCCGACTTAACCGCTCTCTTCTTCTCCCCCCCTCCTCCCTGGGGGTCCTGGCGGGGGGTGGGGGGGCGGGCTTTGTGCAGGCACGGCAGCCCCAGGCCCTCCGAGCAGCTGTTTGCGGAGCCTCCTCCGAAGACGGAAGGGATCCAGGGACACATAGAGAGATAGGCACACGTCCCAAGACTCCCCTACATGTATGTAGCTCCCATCGTACTCAAGGACCACAGCCCAGAAATAGTTTCGAGCACCCAGAGGCGTGCCGAAACAGTGTCGAACGAGTATCGCCTCCCAAGGCCCGACACGTGAACCCCCAATTTCGGTACATTCTTGGTGCTCGGAATTCTTTCGGGTGCTCAAGGCTAAAGTAGGTTGGAACATTATAACCCTGCATGTGCAGATGTTTTCTGGAAGTTCGTCTTCCCCTCCGCTCCCCTTCGTGTCTGTGTGCCTTGCCCCCCTGAGTCTCAGGTGATTCTCAGAACGCCAGAGGTCTTCTCCGAAGGCCGCAGGGCCAGTCAACCGGAGCAGGCCTGGGAATTCAACCGAGTGAAGCTGGATGGTAAGGCGGCGCTGAGTCGGATTGATAGGGAGTACGCATGCCAGATTTGGCCAGTTTTCGACCGTGGACGTGCCAACGCCGATGCTGAATGGAACCTCCCAGAAGTTGCAACTCGCCCTCCCAGGGGGGGGGGGAGGAGGAGGAGGGAGGAAGAGGAGGAGGCGGAGGAGGAGGAGGAGGAGGAGGAGGAGGAGGGAGGAGGGGAGGAGGAGGAGGGAGGAGGAGGTAGGAGGAGGGAGGAGGAGGGAGGGGAGGAGGAGGAGGAGGGAGGGAGGAGGAGGAGGGAGGAGGGAGGAGGGAGGAGGAGGAGGAGGAGGGGAGGAGGAGGAGGAGGAGGAGGAGGAGGAGGAGGAGGAGGGGGAGGAAGGAGGAGGAGGGAGGGGAGGGCAGGTTCAGTTTTGCAGCGGCTCGGGAACTCGGATCTGGTCACAGTGTGCGTCGGGTCGGGCCGCATCGGCACGGAGCCGAATTCGAATCGGATCGGCTGCGACGGAAGCAGGGCATCGCAGAGCAAGTATCGGGCCGCATCGCATCGCTGGATGAATGGAAACGAATCGGATCGGGCCGGCTGGAATCGACATCGAATCGGATACACCGGATCGGAAATGACCCTGCCTTGACGCTGAGGAGGTAGCTCACCACGTCCATGCTCCCGATGTAGCACGCCTCGTGCAGCGGCGTGTAGCCGTAGGCGCCCTTCGCGTTCACGTTGGCGCCTTTCTCCACCAGCAACTTGATCACGGGGGTCCTGCAGCTGTGGGTCGCCTTCTGGAGAAGCGTGTGGCTCTCTGGGTCCCGCACCTGTGGTGGCTAGTTGGCATCCATGGGGCAACGAAGATCGAGTAAGGAAACAGCACCCCGACCCTTACGACCTGCGCTTGCCAAACAGTCCTGGGCGTTTGCTAATCAGCCCTGCTCTTTTGACGCCTTCCTTGGGTGCGCTCACTCAAAAGAGTCACCTGATTGGGATGCTCACTGTGAGGGTAGTTCCTCTGCCCTAATGAGCTCGGCGTCCCAGAAACGCAACAGAGCAGCCTACGGAGAAGCCCGCGAGATCTTTTCCAGAGAGGGGCTCAACAAACATCTCGAGCCCATGGGAAATAGCGAAACACCATTTTTAAACAAATAATAATATGCCACCCAGGAGTTCAAAGAAGCGTCCCGCCGCGGAGGCTCCGGGAGTCCCAAAGAGTATCACAAACCTCTGAAGACCCCGATCCCTGATGGGGGCAGCGCTCGATTCTCGAAAAGGAGCCCTTCGAGAATTCCGGCATGCCTTGACGCTCATCCCCTGAGCGATCAGGAGCCATATGCACTCCGCCTCCCCGCGCTCGCACAGGTCGTGCAGGTCCTTGGAGGAAGGCAAATCTGCACAGACATTGGCTGTCGGAGGTCCGCCTGGATTTCTTGAATCGGCGCGGGTCCCCCTCCCTCGCGCGCGGAGGCCCCAGGGGCGGCGCTGGAGGCGTCGCCAGGGCGTTCCAGCGCAGATCCAAGGTGTTGAAGTGGATCTCCCAGAGTTCATTCCCCAAACAGTGCCTGCACCTTCGGCATGATCTCTCGCTCACCCAACAAAACGTGATGGGTCGACAGACGCTTCGCTCGGTAACCACCCGTGGGCGCCCTGTGGGCGTCGGGCGCGCGCTGCTTGGGCCAGCCGAGGCTGCGTCCGGTGCCCGCCCGTGGGCGCCTGCTGGCCATCGCTCGGACGATTCCCCGTGTTTTTGCTCGGTTCCGTGCGTGGCTTTCTCGCCAAATGATGAAGGATGCTCCTCGATGGTCCTCGCCGAGGGAAACATGCACACGTCCGAGCGATGCCAAGCCTGGGGCCAGCCGAGGTCTCGCCTGGCGCCAGATCTCGGGCGCCGGTGGGCGCCTCGTGGGCGCCTCGTGCGCTGGGCGGGCGTGCCGAGGTGTCGCCCGGCGTGCACCGCGTGCTCTGCACCAGGCGGTCTGCACCGCGCAGTTTGTACCACATGGCTCGTGCCGCATATAGCTTACACCACGCAGTCTACACCACAGGGCTTGCACCGCGTACGCTGCCACGCATCGCTTGCACAACCTGGCCTGCACTTTCGATATGTTGCACCGCCGAGCTCACAGTACCACATGGCCTACACATCCACGATGCAAGAACTTCCTTCTTGGGGCCCACTCTGGCAAACATGCTTTGTTTACACATACTGTTATGATTCGAATCCTGGAAGACCAGCTGGAGCTCGTCGATCAGCTGCTGCTGCAATCGGTGCATACGTGCGTCGTCAAGGCGCCACACGAACAGCCTAGAGGTCCTGCGCATCTTTACCTGAAGGAACCAGCATAAACCGAGATCGCTACTCCACGGCCCTCTCCAGGAGTGCGTTCTGAACAGGATTTCGAGGCACATCCAGGCGTGGTGCCGAGGGAATCGTAGCGTTGTCGGTACCTTTCCCCCAACGATCGCCAGTACGGCTGGGGAATGTCTGGCGAGTCTCGTGAGGACCTCATCCTGCTTCAGGACGATGCTGAGCTTCGTCATGGACCCCCCTGCCCACGCTGGCGCCGCTGCCCCTGAAGGGACCTGGCAGCCCTCGAGGCCTGAACCGGGATGGCTGACGAGCGAGCCCGCAAGCGGGCGAGCCCGCAAGCGGGATGGAAGCTGCCGTGCCAAGTCGAATACATCCTCGCCACGGGTTCCGTTCCCGCTGGGACGCAGCGCCTGCTTCAGGGCAGCCCCCCGCCGGGCAGGCATGTTCGTGGGCCCGGGCATCGGTGAAGGCGCCTCCCTGGCCAAGGCAGGGGGGGGCGCATGCGCCCATCCTGGGCCCCGGATGGGCCTTGGCCAGCGGCGGAGGTGTTGTTCGCTCGCCGAGTCTTCCGATGCTGGTTCTTCGCCGAGTGCGTCGCAGCAGGGCCGCGCGCGCGCGGGAACGCCTTCCGCCCAAGGGAAGCATGCCCAAGCCCCATCTCTGAAGGGGAACGAGGAGGACGAGGAGGACGAGGAGGAGGAGGAGGAGGAGGAGGAGGAGGAGGAGGAGGAGGAGGAGGAGGAGAGGCGTTGGTGCACATGTGCTGGGGGGGGGGGGAAATGATGGGGAGCGCGCGGGGCGCTCATTCCAGCTAGCCAGCTCGATCCTGCTCCTACTCCACTCACCTCCTTCTCCTCCTTGATCCTCATGATCCCCCTCCTCTCTCCTCATCCTCCCTCCCTCCCCCACCTCCCTCTCCTCCGCTTCCTTCCTTCTCTCCCCCTTCCTCCTCCTCCTCTGGCATCGTCCCCCCTCCCCGTCCTTCACCAGCCCCCTCCGATGTCATAGCTTCCATCCCTGCCGAAGTGTGTTCCCCCGGCTCCTCCTCCCTCTCCTCGTCCTCCTGCCCCTCAGAAAACAGGGGTCGGTACTGACTTCAGCGACACCAACAGCGAAGAGCGCAACACCGATGGTGGAATTCATTCAGGTCAGCGCAGCGATTCAGCGTTCCCGAGGCGGTCGCGCAGAGAGGGCCCAGCCCACCCCTGAGGGAAACGAAAGTGAGAAGTAGCTGTAGTAGCAACGATGGTGCATAGATGTAGTCACATGACTTTTCGTCGCACTCGCGGCATATGCAGAAATAACACAAATATTCATTAGCAGCGGTATTGAAGCAGGCAGCTGCCACAATAATTCTAGCAAAGAGAAGTCGTAGCAAGAGAACGAGCAGGGATGAGATCACGATCAGGATGCATACAGGCACGATGGCGAATCTTTGTCGTGGTACGACTCACACGAGACAAATATGAAGATAACGTAAGACTGCTAACATCAAGTCTTCGCGGTGGATCTCCTGGAACACGCCGGCTCCCTGGGAGCGCAGGGCCGTCGTATCTTGCAAGACTGCTGTGGTGCTGCCCCTGCTATTTTTGTCTGCTGCGGTGTCATGCCTCCTGTCTCTCCGACTCTGCCCCTCCAGGGGTGCACGTGCGACCATGGAACTTGAAACCACACCTGCACACCCACACACGATTCCACACACCTCCACACACCCACAGACAAACACAACCACACTCATACACACACACACGCGCGCTTGGATTCAGGTGTGGAAGGTCCTGAGGCCACGCAGTGGGTCCACACGTGGAAGCCTTGCGTGGGCGGTATGGGAAAGGCCGGGCGCTGAAGAACAAACAGACGGCCACATGTGTATCCAGCTCTCGCCCAGACAGGCCACGTCATGCGTATCCAACTTCCTCACACAGGGGCCCGCACCGGAAATAACGCCCCGGCAACGCACCCTAAAATAGCAGCTAAGGTAAAGAGGCGGGTCGAGGAGCAGGAAGTAGGCTATATGGGACAGGGGTGAGAGTGCAACTTAGTGTATGTTTACATCGAAGAACAAGCAACCACATGAACAAGCAACCACATAAACAAAAACTTTTGGAGGTCCGCGCGGATTTCTTGGATCCGCGACGGACCCTCCTCCGTGGCGCGCGGAACCCGCCAGGGGCGGCGCCAGAGGCGCCGCCGGGGGGTGCCCAGCGCGGATCCAAGAAATCCGCGCGGAGCGCCAAACATGAAGGGGCCCTGGGACACACAAATTAATAAAAACAAATACAAGGATTCCCTATATTTTCTAATATGTTCTGGGTTTTCGTCTTTCCCCCCCCACATCCTATATCTTCCCATCTTTTCCTGGGGATCGACGATCAATTGTGTCTGTGTGTTTGTTTTCCCTCCTGAAAACAGGGGTCGTGACCGTCGGGACCAACAAGACGTGAGAAGGTCTCCAGCGAAGCGGCCGCCGGCCTCAGGGCGGTCTGGGGCTCCCCGCCCCCCATCGGCGGGACCCCTCCTTTTCTTTGATCTTCTTCCCAGGCCTGCTGTGCTGCTGGGTCCTCATGTTGGGGCAGTGCGCATCGCCCCGCGTCCTCCCTCCTTCTCTCCTCTCCTGTCCTGCTCCCTCCTCCCCCTCTTCCCCTCCTGCTCCTCCCTCCTCCCCCTCCGGCCCACAGCATCATCTCGGCGCACCCCTCGCACGACTCGTGGCCCCAAAACGGAGCTCCACCTGAGGCTCCAGTGGATGCGCCCGCATGCCTTCTCAGCACCCCTCACGCGCTTCGTGGCACCATGGGGAGCTCCACCTGAGGCCCCAGTGGTTGCGCGCACATGCCTTCTCCACACCATGTCGGCGCACCCCTCACACGACTCGTGGCCCAATTGGGACCTCGTACAAAAGGCCCCAGTGGATGCGCCCGCATGCCTTCTCCACAATTGTTCGGGGCACCCCTCGCACGTGTCGTGGCCCTATAGCGAGCTCCACCTCCAATGGATGCGCCCGCATGCCTTCTACACACCATGTCAGCGCTCACCACACGCGCATCGTGGCCCTATAGTAAGCTCCACATAATGCCCCAGTGGTTGCGCCCGCATGCCTTCTCCGCACCATTTCGGTGCACTACTGACACGTCTCGTGGCCATGGGGAGCTCCACCTACCACCTAAGGCCCCCACGGTTGCGCCAGCACGCCTTCTCCACACCTTCTCAGCGCACCACTCACACGACTCGTGGCTCCATAGGGGTAGGGAGCTCCACCTAAGGCCCCAATGGTTGCGCCCGCATGCCTTCTCCGCACCATGTCCGCACACCCCTCACACGTTTCGTGGTCTCAAATTGAGCTCCCACTAAGGCCCCGATGGTTGCGCCCGTGTGACTTCTTCACACCAATGCGGCGCATCCTTCTCACGTTTCGTGGCCCCATAGGATGCTCCACTGAAAGCGCCAGTGGCACCTTACACATTCGGCCGCCCCGTCAATTTCAGCGCACCCCTCACACGCTTCGCGCCCCCATAAGAAATTCCACCCTACCGAAGGCCCCAATGCTACCTTACACATTCCGCCGCCCAACCAATTTCGGCGCACCCCGCATGCGTCCCGTGGCCCTATGGGTAGCTCCACCGAAAACGATACGCACAACTACGTCACTCGCAGCTGCATTTGGATGGACCACTGTTCGAAGCTTCTAGCGACACGCTGCTGCGGAAACACACCTGGGGGTACGGCAGCAACATCTGGCGGCCCCGAACTGCCCTGGGACACTCACAAGGACGGCAACCTGCCGGCAATGGGGGCCCAAGATGCCCCGAAAACAACCCCCAAGAGGCCCCGAGTAAAGCCTCCGAGGCCCAATACGGCCGAATATTTCTCAAGGGGCAAAAGAGATGGCCCAGGAGGGCGCCCCAAGACGCCCCTGAGAGAACTGACAACACGGGCCCCCGAGATTGCCCAAAACGGCCCTACGGTGACCTTCGCCGCTTCAAGACGCTGCTCAAATTACCCAGGATGGCTCGCCAAAGCTCCAAGATTCCCGCAAGAGGCTCCCGTAGTTGGCCCAAGAGGTGCCAGTACACGTGGACCCCTATATTACTTCAGATGACTCCAGAACGGCCCGGATATGGCCAAATGAAGCCCTGAGGGGCCCTAAAATGGCCCAGGCAAGCCGCCCCAACGCTGTCCGAATATATGTACGTAGCACCCCGCAGTTGCGGATAAGAGTAGAGGGGCGCCGGGGTCGTCGGCAGTTCGAGGCTCTGAACAAGCACGCCGCGTGCCTCGATGCGTGCATTAAAGCATTGCGCAACGTGGCCGCCGCATGCGCCAACTTTTGTTCAAAACGATGTAGGTGGGTCGCGGGTGGGTCGCGGGGGGGGGGTCGCGGGGGGGGGGTAGCGGGGGGGTCGCGGTCGAGGACGGCAACAACCACCATGATGTTAAGACTGTTCGCTCTTACCTGCTCGCGTGCCAGTCAGCACCTGCATCCCGAACCATCGATACCCGCCCTCTTCGTCTTCGATCGTACCCCGTTAAAGACAAATCTTCCTTACCTGCCCCGCGTAATTGGTGCAGGCCTTTAAACAGGGGAAGCGAGTACGGGAAAAAAAGGGAGGGGGGATGGAGCACGAGAGAGATTAGCAGGAGAGGGGGCTAGGAGCAAAACGCACGCGGAAAAACCAGACGGGCTGATCGGGCAGGCAGACCCAAACGGGCGGGTCGGGAAGGCGGGCCCTGGCGACCAGGTCGAACGGGCGGGTTGCCAAAGCGTGAGTGCGTGAGTCCTGCATGAATCGCGAGAAGGTTTCGAGCGATAGCGGGCTCCAAAATAATTCGTGCGACAAGTAAGAGCGAGAGCGCGATTCCTGAGCGTCGAGTGCGCGGCGCCTGAATCAATCGCGAGGAAGCCCAACGCGAGACCGCGATTCCTGCATGCATTGTGCAGAAGTCCCGCGCGAGAGCGCGATTTTGATATCCATCGAGGAAGTATGAGGCGGGAGCCGTTGTTCTTGTTGTCGTTGCTGTTGCTGTTGTTGTTCTTGACAAGGGAATCTGAAGATGAATCGTTTCACTCATGCCAGAGCGGCTATATAACGGCATGCGCATCATACCACAAACACGTGCTTATCATACAACGGTGGGCTCAGGGGGTGGGCGAACTCTCGGCACCCCTTCTCGAGCGTCTTGCCGCAGGCGCGCGCGGGCGGACGGCGTCGACGCAAGCACTGGCAGCAGAGAACCACCCGCGCTTTCATCATCATCCTGAAAAAAGGACCAGGCGATCCCGACCATCATGCGGGGGTTTGGACCAGTCTCGGGAACGCCCGTCTGCGCGCGACCACCGCGCACCAGCGCCATGAACGTCGCCAGGTGGGTCGCGCCCCTCTGCGCACTCAGGGCGGCTGCGATCCCAGCCCCGAACGCGCCCGATCTTGACCTGGCCACTGCCCACCAAATGCGGAAGCCAAAGCCGCATCACCTCCAAGTGTCGAAGCCTGCCGAGTCCGCGCCGCGAAGCAAGCGCGATGACCGACGATGCGTCGCACCCGATCTCCAGCGACGTGTGGAGCCCCCTGAGTCCGACCAGCCCCTTAACGCATAGCGTCTCCGCGGCGAGCCCCTCGGCGGCCAGGCACTCGGCCTCGGGGCTCGACTGGGCCAGCGCCGATTCGGTGCGATCGCGTGCGCTGATCCGTGCGCCGCACCATCGCGCAATCCCGCAGGCGGTCGACTTGGGTCTCCTGGCGCCCAGCCCAATCGGAGTCCGTGCTCCCGCGAAGGCGCTTCCAGGCCCTCGCTGCGCGGCGGGCCCTCGCCAGGCCGATCGCCCCGCTAAGGCGGCGGAAGAAGTGTTTCAGGCACTTCATGTCCACGACGCGTTGCTCTGTCCTTCAGCGGGCGCGTCGCGCCGAGCTTCCGCGGGGCCGCGTGCTGCGCGCTGGATCTCCCCACAACACCTGCGGCGCAGCGAGCGCCCCTCGCCGTCGAGCAGCCGCTCGGCCCCGGGCAGAGAGGGGCCAGCTCGACCCCCTGCCGCGCCGACGGCCACGCAGCCCAGCATGCCCGCGGCCTCGAGGATGCCCGGCGCGCGCCCAGGCTTGCCCGTCTCCACCATCGCGTCGCCGAGCCGCTGCGGCGGCGAGCCGAGGTAGATCATGGGGGTCCCGCCCAGGGCGCGCCGACCCTTGATCGCCGTCTCGCGTCGGGCCCGGGGCAAGAGCATCGTCTGTGTGGACCGCGACCCTGATGCCCTTCTGCCGTTGAAGGTAGACGGCGGGCTCCGCCTTGCTGGCCTCGAACCCGAGGTCGGTCGCGACGCGCCCCAGACGCTCCTGAAATCGGAGCGCCGCCTTTTGAGCCCGCAGAGTTTTTTCAGCCTCCGCGCGAAGTCGCGGCCCTCGGCGCACTCGGGCGGCACCTCCGCGTAGATCGCCGCCCCGTCCTTCACGGGCGCGCGCGTTAGTGACCTACGAGGTCCCGGCAGTCAACCTGATGGATAAAAAATGCGGGCCTGAGAGGTCGCGCGAGATGTGCGACGATGACCCCACTGGGCCTGGGGGCCCCGTTGCAATGTTGTAGGGGCCAGCCCAAGGATTCCCCGGTCGCTCAAGATGGCAACCGGAGAGAATCTTTGGAAGAAATATTGGGCGGGATTGCGATTTTCCGGTTCCTCCATCCGAATCCTCGCCGTTAGTAGTATCAGTGCCAAATTAGGTGAAGACCAGAGAATCGCGATTCCGCCAAATACTTCCTCAACAAAAACGTAGGTCACTTTTCGGAACAACCGGGAAACCGGATAATTTCTCTGGCAACCGGTGAATGGCGATTTCGCCTGGGGCTTCCTCGGGAAAAGTTATCCGGCCCTATGCGCAGCCGCCAGAGAATGGCGATTTCGGTTGGGGCATCTTCGAAACCATGATTGTGGACCCGACGCGTGCGGGCAGAAGTTGACGATTCCACTTGGGAGTTCCTCGCAGCCACGCGTGTCGCCCAATCTGGTGCCGCCAGAAAATTTAGATGCCGCGCTGGACCTCCGCATTCTGTTCGCGCGCGCACCGGCGCGCCGACGCTGCGTCTATCAGTCTGCGCGCGAGCGTGCGCGGATATGCGTGAGTCTGATCGTGCCGCTTGATGATGGGCGGATCTGCGCGTGCGAGGGTCAGTGGGTGCGTCGGAGTCCTCTCTATTGGGGTCTGCACTCTTTATCCAGCAAGTGGTAGTCAGCTGCAACCTTCCTCACCCTGGGCCACTGGATCTCCTCCTTCGGAATCGACGGCAGCACGCGCATGCGCGGCGCCTCGGGAACCTGAGCAATCATTGCCGCCGTCTTCGTGTCATCGCTCATTCTCTCGCTGGTCAGCTTCTCGCACTCATGAATCAGGTTCCCGAACTTCGCCATTCAAAAGAAGAGCTCAACCTCGCAGCCGAAGTCGAACTCCAACACTTCCATCCATCGGGACGAGGTGCTGCCCATGTTCCGCGCATCGCACTGGAAGCTCAGGCGGCGGAAGGCCTCGGGCCCGTCCTGGTTACTCATCAGTCTGATGATGCCGAGCGTCGTCCCTTGTGCGTACATCGTCAGCTGGTAGAAGAGTGACTGGGCCATATGCTTCCACTCGTCATCGTCGTTCACATAGTTCAGCACCAGTTGGCCGCACTCTACCTGGGTCATGCCCTCCAAGTATTTGCGGCTCTGGCTGCCTCTGAAAGCGTTGAACTTGAAGTTCCAGTCATGGGAGTCTGGCCCCTTCACACTATCGAGCATCGGTGGCTTTCCCTTGTCGCTAATGATCGCGCTGGCGAGCACCTTCGTCTGCTCGTCAGCGACCGCCTCGGGTTGCTCCGTCTGGAGCCCGGCTATCGTCAGGTTATGCTGGTCTATCGTCTCCATGAGGCGGCCTAGCTCTCTGCGCGTCTCCTGTGGCTCCGCCGCGAACGCTTCCAAACTCATCGCAGCTGCGCCGCGGCGGCCTCAAAGGCGCGCCGCCGAGGTCCGGGGACCTTGCGGGTCGGTCGTGTCAACCGCGCCCCGCTGCCATCTTGACAGGCAGTTCAACAATGAATCGCTTCGGTCATGCAACAACGGCTACAATACGGTATACAAATACTTTTAAAAACGTGCTTATGATACAGCGGGGTGCTCAGGGAGTTATCTAACTCTCGGCAGTTGCTGAAATCTCACGAATAAGAAACAATTGTTGTTTGTCCCCCTCCCCGGTAACCATTTGATGTTTCGAGTAACGTGCTTTTCCCAGGCCTCGCACCCCGTTTTTGCACAAGGGAAAACGAAGTGTCACCAAACTGTGTTGGCCCCTGGATTACAGCAGCAACAACGGCTGCCGCCTGAGACTTCCTCACGCTGTATTCCCAAATCGTGCTCTCGCGCGGGACGTCCTTACAGTTCTGCAGCAATCGCGCTCTCGCGTGGGACATCATCGCAATTGATTCAGACGCCGCGGCTTCGACACTCAGGAGTCCAGCTCTCGCTGTGGACTTCGTAAAGATTTATTGGGAATCGCGCTGTCGCTAAAAACGTCCTCGCGATTCATGCAGGACGCACGCTTCAGCAACCCGGCTGCTCGACCTGGCCGCCTGGGCCCGCCTTTCCGACCCGCCTGCTAGGATCAACCCGCCCGAATTGACCGTTTGGTTGCGACACGTGCTTTCTTCTCCGAACCCCCATCCTGATACTGTCTGTCGTGCTCTATTGTCCCTTCCTTCAATCCGTCCTCTCTTCCCCTGCCTTAGGGTCCTCTTTTCTCCTGCCTTAGGGGTTTCAGGAAAGAAAGATATACCCCCAAAGGGGTTACGATCGAAGACGAAGAGGGCGGGTACCGAGGGTTCGGATTACACGTGTTGAATGGAACACGAGCAGTTCAGAGGGAACCGTGTTAAACTGATTGTTTTTGTTGTTGTCGCTGTTGGTCTCGTCGTTCGGGGGCCAGCAACCAAAGGAATCGACTCCCTTGTGAACAGAGGTGCGCGCCCCAGAAGCGCACGACATGTGCACCAGAGAGAGGGCCAACACTTATTACTTATGAGGAATTCGAGTTCAACAGTAACCACACCGAGAACAACATTCACAGCAACAGCACATACAACAATAAAGCACATATTATCGACAACGACACCAACACCACCACCAGCAACAACAACGACAACACCAACGACAACAACAATCATGCTAATAATATAAAACACCATAAGTAACGCTCATCATCTTAAGACTGTTAGCTCTTACCCGCTCGCGTGCCATTCAACACGTGTATCCCAAACCTTCGGTACCCGCCTTGTTCGTCTTCGATCGTGCCCCACCTTGTGGGTATATCTCCTCTACCTGCCGCGTGTAGCTGGCGCAGCCCATTAAACATGGGAGGGAGGGGAGGAGTGAAGAGACACGGGGGAAGGAGAAGGATGGAACACGATAGAAATTTGCAGGAGGATGATTCGGAGCAGGAACACAAGTGGCAGAACCAGCCTGGCGTGTCGGGCAGACGGACCCTAACGGGCAGGTCGGGCGGGCCGGGACGGTCAGGTCGAGCGGGCGGGTCGCTAAAGCGCCACCCCATCATGAAGGAAGATTTGAGCGATAGCGCGATAATAGTGGGGACGTCCAAAGCGAGAGCGTGATTCCGGAGTCTAGGGGGCACGGCAACGCAATACACTGAAAGGGAATACCACGCAGTCCCGCGCGAGAGCGCAAACTTGGAATAAAGTGTGAGGGAACATCAGGCTGGAGCCGTTTTTTTTTGTTGTTATTTGTTTTTGTTGTTTTCTTTCGTAAATTGGGGGGCAGCCAGGGGCGCAGCTTGGTGGCCACAAAACTTTCCCTGATAGAGAAAAGGGTGCCAGCCCCAGGAGGAGCACTTTCATAGAACAAATAGAACGGTCATCGGGGGGGTCAACGATAATTTCTCTTTAGACATGAAGCCCAGCAGCAACACAACAACAACACTTACCGCAACAACAACAACAACGACGCAACAACAACACCAACAACTACAACAACATCAACATCAGCAACATAAACAGCAGCTACAACAACAATCAATTGAATACTGTTCGCTCTTATTTGATCGCGTGCCACTCAACACACATATATCCCAGACCCTCGATACCCGCCTTTTCGTCTTCGACCGTAACCCCCTCGGGGGTATATCTTCTTTACCTGCCACGCAGATTTATCGCAACTCCCAAAAAGGGAAGGAGAGGACGGATGGGGGAGGGAGACGGATGGAGCACGAGAGAGGGCCTCTCGGAGTAAATCGTCAGGGAATATCGAGCGGGAGCCCTTGTCTTCGTGGCTGCGCCTCTGCGGGCTGGGGCCTCAGTAGGCTGTGTCGGGGGGCCTCTGTGGGCAGCGCGCCGGGGCCTCTGTGAGCGCGCTTGGAGCCTCTGTGGGCTGGGGCCTCTGCGGGCGAGCTTGGGGCATCTGTGGTCTGTGTTGGGGGGCCTCAGTGGGCAGCGCGCCGGGGCCTCCACGGGCGCGCTTGGCGCCTCTGTGGGCTGGGACCTCTGTGGGCGCGCTTGGGGCCTCTGCGGACTGTGTCGGGGGGCCTCGGTGAGCAGCGCGCTTGAGCCTCTGTGGGCGCGCTTGGGGCCTCTCGGGGGCCTCAGTGGGCAGCGCGCTGGGGCCTCTGTGGGCGCGATTGGGGTCTCTGTGGGCAGCGTGCTGGGGCCTCTGTGGGCGCGCTTGGGTCCTCTGCGTGTCCAAGGGCCTCGATGGGCAGCGTGCTGGAACCTCTGTGGGCGCGTAGGGGCCTCTGCTGGCAGTGTCCGAAAGCCTCAGTGGGCAGCGTGCTGGGGCCCCAGTGGGCGCGCCTGGAGCTTCTGTGGGCTGTGTCCGAAGGCCTAAGTGAACAGCGCGCTGGGGCCTCTGCGGTTCGGGGGCCTCTCTGGCCAGGGCGTCTGGGCCCGTCTGGGAGTACGTTGCGAGGGCGCGTCGAGCGGGAGTCCCTGTCGTCGCAGGTGGGCCTCGGGCGCTGCTGCTGAAATTCAGTCTCTGACCACGGGGTCTCGAAGTACAGTTTGAGGAACTATCGGACGGGGGCCCTGGTCGTCGCGGCGGGGCCTCCAGCGACTTGGCTGAATGACGAGGGCGGCTCGAGCGAGCGCCCAGTTCTTGAGTTCGGGGGCGTCTCTGGCAAAGGCCTCTGCGGAAACATCTGGAGGAAGTATCAAATGGGAGCCCTTGTCGTCGTAGTTGGGTCTCCACCGATTTGGCTAAATCGCGCGAAAGCCTCGAGCGAGGGTGCCGCTCCTGAATTCGGGGGCCTTCCTGGCCAGGGCCTCTCCAAGTAAACCGTGAGGAAGTATCAAGTAGGAGCTCTTGTCGTCGTGGCTGGGCCTCCGCCAACTTGACTGAATTGCGAGGAAGTGTCGAGCGAGAGCGCCGTTCCTGAGTTCGGGGGCCTCTCTGGCCAGGGTGTCTCGGGGTCAATTGTGAGGACGTCTCGAGCGGGAGCCGTTGTCGTTGTAGCCAGGCCTCCAAGGGCACACATTCACACTCAAGCCAACGCTCGCGCGGGAACCTCGTTACCAAAGAAAACGGAGCTGGCGTCGAAGCGAGAGCGCGCGGAACTGTTTCCGGAAACCAGCAATAATTATTCTCTAAACAACAACAACGACAATAACAACGCAACAACAATCTTCACCGTGGACCCCCACCCCAACCACGCGCCCAAGGACAATGAATGGCCGCTCGCCCGCCTCACTCTGACAACGTGGCCCAGCCTGGGGGCCGGCGGCATAGGGCGCGGACCTTCAAATACCATTCGACAGTTAAACAATAACATTTATGCGTTATGCCATTTGAGCGTGCTGAGCATTTCCCACGTGGTCTTCTGGTACATGCGCTGGCCAGTAGCACGTTGGTGTTCGTTGACGAAGCCTTCGGTCTCCCCCTCGTATTCAAAGAAATTGGACAGCAATCGGATCTCATCTGCGCCTGCAAAGAAAAAGAGGAACGCTTCTGGAGATAGCGCAGCTTTAGGCTTCTCGATGCGGAAACTGGGGTACCAGCTATCCCACCAATCACCTTTATCCATACGAGATGGCGGCCAGAGGAGAAAACGGTCCTGACCTTCTGCGTCTCTTGTGTCCACAAATTGTACGGGAACTCTCATATGTCCTAGTGCATGACCAAAGCCATAACCAGTTTCACCGCCCCGAGCCCTCAAATAGTCTGTATTGTAAATGGGCTCGCGAAGTCTCAATCCACCTTCCCAATTATCCACCAACTCTTGAGCGGCCCCCCTTGAAAATATGTGCCCCCACGGGCTTGCCATCACTAAATTCGATCCGCCCATTCCCATCCGGTTTCCAAGTACAAGCGATTGAGAGGAGTCGAAACGAGCAAGATAGTTCCGAAGGTTCCTCACATGAAGGGCGAGCATGTCCTTCCCGATCAGAATCCACTGGCAGGTGGGATCGGCCAAAGCTTGGCGCATTGCCCAAATGTGCCCGTCCAAATTCCACAATTCACTCTCCACGATGTCAGCAGGTACGTTAATCTCACTTTCAGCTGTAGAGTATCCGCCACCCTAACGTAGGCGCTGAGTGGAGTGCCCTGTTGTCTCTTCGAACTCGCCTTGTTTGCGGAATTCTTCGGCACTCTTGTGCGCTCCTGGGGACCCCATGCGTGACTTTCTCGGGAGGACACATGGGAAACCACACTTCCCACGTGTCATATCACAGGCCCCGACGGCAGGCCCTGGGGTTCTCTGGGGTGCCTCCTGGCCCGCCCTTGAGGCCCTGGGGGCCAGCCCAAGAAGCCCGGATCACTGAATAACCCTGCCTCGCACGACTGCTGCCCGTTGCCTAAGGCCGCCACACAGCTTGTGAAGCCTTGCAAGACCTGCGCGCGCCATCTCTCTGCCCGCGCCCTCCGCGGCCGCTCTCCTGTGTTTCCCCCGCACCTCTCGTGTCACCTCGCCGCTTCGCGTCCCGCTCAGGTTCCGACCGCGCCGCGCGCTCGCCTGCGCCGCGACCAAGCACGTGGTCGCATGATTTTCGCGATGTTGGCTTTTCGGTCTGGGTCGCGCCCAGTGCGGCCCAGCGTGCCTCCAAGATGGCCTGACATGCGACCCCGAAGCCCCAGAGGCAGGCTGAAGGGGCTTCCACGACAGCCAAAAGAAGGGCACCGAAGGGGGAGTCCGCACTGACAGATTTGTTGTGTTACCCCGATCGCCCCACCCTCCGCGAGGGGAGGTGGCAGTCGGAACCCGTCTGGAAAACACGGTCGTCGGGAATCAGAGGCCTGGCCAACCTCTGCCGACGTCCGACGTCGCCATCCCGCCAGGCAGGCGCCAGAGCAACCCCTCGGCGCGCACATGCGCGCAGCCTGGCCATGGCAGACAAGCTGTGGGTGTCGGGCGAGATGGTCTGAAGACACGTGGACACTAAAGCGAGACAAACGTTCGACGCCCATGAAGGCAAATCGGAAGAGGGGGAAGAGAAGGAACATTGGGTTGGGATGCCCATCCGAGGAGAACTGCTGTTTCCCGTCAGAGGCTGCGATCCACCTCAGGCGGGCGAAGCGAGGAGCAGGAAGAGGAGAAGGAGGAGGAGGGAGAGGAGGAGGAGGAGGAGGAGGAGGAGGAGGAGGAGGAGGAGGAGGAGGAGGAGGAGGAGGAGGAGGAGGAGGAGGAGGAGGAGGAGGAGGAGGAGGAGGAGGAGGAGGTTGAGGAGGAAGATGCCCTGACTGACGTGAAGTTGGAGCCCTCCAGCCCAAGTTAGCAAGCGCGACCTGTAGTAGACCCCAGGAGGCCTCCTGAGTCCCTCAGGAGGCCCCCAAGAGGCACCAAACAGGCATCCAAAACGCCCCAAGGAGGCCTCGCAACAGACCTCCAAGAGGCTTCTATGAGGCCTCCTGCCCACGACCCAGCCAAGGCTCCGGGAAGGGCCGAAGGCCACTCAGCCTTCTCGGACAAGAAGGGGAAGCGCCGATTTGGTCCGTTGGGCTTATAGCCTGGAGAAGAAAAGCAGGACGAGGGCAACGACATGACGGCGTGGATGATGTCCCGAGGGGCCTGTCTGAGGCCTCCTGCCCACGACCCAGCCACGGTTGCGGGATTGGTCGAAGGCCGCTGCATCCGCCCCCCGCTATTGCTTGCAAGAGGGCTTGTCGGCGTTCCAAGATCTACCAGTTCGAGGACCCCAGAACCAGACGAATACTTCGTCGACGGCCTCCAAGACGACCAAGAATGGCCCGAGATGGGCTCCGAAGCCGTCTTACGGGGCCTCAAGATGCCAAAAGCCAGCCGGCATGGCCCCAAGAGGGCTCAATAATTTGTCACCAAGACGGCCCAAGATGATTCCCAGGTTGCCCCCAGATGCCCTGCAGGATGCCCCTAGAAAAGCCCACCGCAGGCCCCGAAGGGGCCCCAGGAAGTCCCCACGAGGCCTCTGAGGTCCCCCGGACGGCTCCACGAGGGCCCCTAGAGGCCTCCTCTTCGCCCTCCTCCTCCTCCTCCTCCTTCAAATCCCTCTCCTCCTCTCTCTACTGGCCATCGCTCGGACGTCCATTCCCTGTGTTTTTTTCGGTTTCGTGCGTGGCTTTTTCGCCAAATGATCAAGGATGCTCCTCGATTGTCCTCGCCGAAGGAAGAATTCACACGTCCGAGCGATGCCAAGTCTTTCTTCCCAAGTTATCCTTCACTGGTTGTCACCACGGCTGGGGCAGCACATAGTTCAATGGCTTGGCCAACAGCGGGCCCAATGTGTGGCAAGATCGGCATTTTCAGAAAGGCAAGGGGGGTGATTCGCCGAAGGCTTCGTCGATAAATCCAACGGGCAGTTCGCCTTCTCTGTGCACCAGTTACGATATTCAGTCTCGAACCGGTCAACGCCAAAATCGAGAAACTTCAAATTCATGTTAGGATCTGTTCCCCACGTCTCCCGCATGGCCTGGACTCGATCAACATGGTCCTGGTAATCGAAGAGAGCGCGCGTCATCAATGCATGGATGCTCCCAGTGGGTGTGCCGGTTGTTTTCCCGTCGCTCTCGAGTTTCAATCCAGACCCAACGCAAGCCGTGCTGCAAATGGTAAGCAGGCCGAGTCGCACCAACATGATCTACAATTCGTGTGCAAAGAAAGGCGTGGTATCAAATTCGAGATGTAAGATTTGAGCCAGAAGGCTGTGACATTAAAGCGTGAACAGATCTCTTTGTAGATTGCCTGCTCCTGGAAATGGATTTTAGCATGTTTGCTGATCAGTCCTGACAGTCCATCAATTCATAATTAGTTTCGCGACTGTGTGACGGTTGATACGTCATTCTGTCGACATTGTGACGGTTATACTCATAAAGCTCCACTCATAAGGAACAACGTCTAGGACTAAATCTGTTGCTCAATGTCTTGACGCCCCCGCTGCTTGACACGCCTCTTCCGTCTTCCCCTCTTCCCGCATCCTTCAAATTTCCTCCCTTCCCGCTCCGCCTCTCTCTCTCTCTCCCCTTCCTCCGCATTCGCTTCTTCTCATCCTCCATCTTGCATCCTTTCTTCCCTTTGGTGTGTATGTGTTGCCTTTCCCCGATCGGCAATTTGGGTTTGTCAACGGCGGTTTGCGAAAAGCTGGCGGAAGGGTCCGAGCCCGTGCAGCTGCATGTAGCGCAGGCATGGCGCTGCCCATACCTCATGTACGGCGCGCCAGGAGGGGTGGGGGCGCAAATCATGGCCGGCAGCACGTGCGCGGCCAAGAGTGGGGGGCCGGGGGCGCATTGAAATAAGAAGAGGCGCCATGAAACCAGGGGAGATCTCATGTCCCCCGCCATGATACCCACCCCCCCCTTAGGAGGCAACTCCTGGGAGGTCTTCGTTAGAACGATGAAGAAGCATCAAGCCCGATTAAGGGGCAACTTCACCTGATTAGGCCTGGTTGAGCCCAAGACTAAGCAAGATAAGCCTGCATTTGAGCAGGATTCAGCGGGATCAAACAGGATCAACCCAGATTGAGCCGGTGATCTACCGCGACAATCCCAGCACCGAAACAGGATTGGACCTCTCAGGAGTGGCGCCCCAACCCCCCGAAGCAACACGCCCCACCGAGCCGCCTCCCCGATGGCAGGGCGCTGCCCCTGCCTCATGTACTGCGCGCAGGGGGCGTCGGGGCAGGGGGGAAGGCTTCCCCCCTCCCCCTACCCTCAAGTCGGGCATGTCCTCATACAGGCGGATGATGGGAGCAAAATGACCAGTCCCCAAACATAGGGCCAAATATGGATAATGGCAATACAACGGATAATGGCAAACTATGCTCAAGGAGAGCCAAACATAACCCCAGGAAGCAATTAAGAACCCCCCCCCCCCCCCCCCCCCCCCCCCCCTCTCTCCGGCGAAAGTATAACGCATCCAGCACCCTGGAGGCGTTATCCTGGCACCTCGCAGTCTTTGAGAAGATCGGAGAGAGGGAGGGAGGGAGGGAAGTGCGGGCCCACATTGCGAGGATGTCTCAAGCGACGCGTGTGCTTCATCGCCGCGGGGGGCCCCCCCCGTAGGACGCCCCCATAGGACTCACTCAGAAGACTCCCCCCCAGGACTCCCCCATAGGACCTCTCCCCTAGGACTTCCCCATAGGCCTTCCCCATCGGACCCCCCCCCCATAGGACTCCCCCGTGGGATTCCCCCATAGGACTCCTCCATAGAACTCCCTCATAGGACCCCCCCATAGAACTCACCCACAAGATTTCCCATAGGATGTGTCAGAGCAGTTCTTGAGGATGTCTCAGGCGAAGCGTTTGTTTCCGAACCACACGGAAGCCAGATTGCGAGAGTGTTTCAGGCGGTTTGCTTGCGTCGGCACGCAGACTCGTCTGCGTTCGTAGCAGACGGATTCTCAGGCTTCTCGCGTCCGCAGCTTTCGAGGTTCCCGAAAGGCAGCAGTGGGGCCCCTGAGCTTCTCGATTCCTTGGGCGGTCGTGTGAGATCAGTTATTGAATTACTCTGTAGATTCGTATTCATATTGACGCGTGTTCAGTCGTACTTCTGTCTTGCCTGTTCCTCCCGCTTGGTTATAATTTGTATATGATTATTCTCCTCCCTAGTACTCTTGCCCTCACTCTTGACAGGGGGTCGGGGGGCGGGGAATTATTTTCCGTGCGTGACCGGTGCTAAGATAACGCCGCGGTGCGGGGTGGCGCGTTATCCTGGGATGGACCACCCCACAGGATGGCCGAAAATAATTAATGTTTCAATACGGATATCAATAAGAATTTGTTAGGAGAGGGACGATGAGGAGAATCAGAAAAAGGAGACTTGTAGTGGACGGTAAGGAGAGCGTGTGAACCTGCAGTCGCTGGGTACGAGCTATCACCATTAATATATCTATTACTATTACTATTACCATTTCTATTACTACTACTATTACTATTACTATTACTATATCTATATATATATTACTATTACTATTACTATTACTAATACTATTACTATTACTATTACCATTCTTACTATTATTACTATTACTATTACTGTTACTATTATTATTACTATTACTATTACTATTACTATTACTGCTACTATAACTATTACTATTACTATTACTATCTCTATTACTATTACTATCACTATTACTATTACTATTACTATTACTATTACTATTTCTATTTCTATTTCTAGTACTATTACTAGTTCTATTACTATTACTATTACTATTACTATTACTATTACTATTACAGTATTACTACTACGTTTACTATTACTATTACTATTACTATTACTATTACTATTACTATTACTATTACTATTACTATTAATTTCTATTACTATTACTACTGCTATTACTATATCCATTACTATTACTATATCTATTACTATTACTATTACTATTACTCTTACAATTACTATTACTAGTACTAGTACTATTACTATTACTATTACTATTACTATTACTATCATTACTATCAGTATTAGTATTGCTATTATATTACTATTACTATTACTAGTACTATTACCAATACTATCACTATTACTATTACTATTACTATTACTATTACTATTACTATTACTATTAGCATTATTACTATTATTATACTATTACTATTACTATTACTATTACTACTACTAGAGCCCAGGGGGGACCAGGACTCCGTGGAAGTGTTTAGCATCAGTGACTCCATGGAATGGCCTTGGGCTCCTCAGCATCTCCTTCAACCTTCTTTCCTTGGCATCCCAGGAAATCCTTGCCCCCCTCCCTGGGCTCCTTCAGAGGTCCCCCCTGGGCTCTTCCAGGATTGTCTGAGAGGGGTGCTGCTGCTTTTCGGTGTACACCGACCTTCCTTAGGAATCCTCAGACCTTCCTTAGGCATCCTTAGGAATCCTTAGGAATCCTTAGGGCCATGGCGCTGGAATTATTTAATTTATTTTTGTTTTGCGCGGTGCTAAAGATAACGCTCGGCTAAAACCACCCCAAATAATTATTTAATTACGGCGCGGTGCTAACGATAACCCCGGGGGGTTCCTTAATTGCTTCCTGCGGTTAGTCGAAACATCGTCCCCTGACTTCTTTTTAAACTATCTTTTAATCTTCCTCCTGTAGAGGGACATGCCCGACTGACGCCTACCACCCCTCTGCGCGTGGATGAGTGGAGACGGGCTGCGTGGACTGCTGCCGCTGGGGCCGCATGCGGTAAGCTCGTGTCTTGCCGACTTCGGCGCTGGCTTCTGGCACCGCGGGGATCGTTCAACCTTGAACGGTCGATCTTGTCCGAAGCGTCAAACCGCTCTCCATCGACCGATTCTGGGTCGCCGGCGGTGTTCAACCTTTTGGACGCCCGAAATGGGTACCGAAAAAATGGGCACAATGCCCAACAGCAAATGTTGTCCCAAACCAACAGCGGCCGCTGTTGGGCAGGCGGCCTCCTGTCTCGAATGGACACAGGCCGCGGCGGCGTGGACAGCGAGCCCTGTTCAAAATGAACAAGATCCGCTGTTGGGCATTGTACCCATTCTTTCAGTACCCATCTCGTGCGTGCAGAAACCTTGTGCGCGAGCGGCGGGGCTGCCGCCGGTCGGCACGGCGCGGACCCACCGTGTGAGAGCTCCACGGCCCGCGTGAGGCGCGTGCAGGGGCCGAGCCCGTGCGAGCTCCATACGGGGGCATCGGTCGTTGGCCCGCGTGCGCACGCGCCCGCTGGGGCCGCAGGTGGAGGTCCCTATGGGAGCAACGTCCGTTTGCGCGCGCGCGTGTGCGCGCGCGTGTGTGCGTGGGTGTGTGTGTGTGTGTGTGTGTGTGTGTGCGTGTGTGTGTGTGGTGTGTGTGCGTGTGTGCGTGTGTGTGTGTGTGTGTGTGTGTGTGTGTGTGTGTGTGTGTGTGTGTGTGTGTGTGTGTGCGTGCGTGCGTGTGTGGGTGTGTGGGTGTGTGTGTGTGTGCGTGTGTGTGTGTGTGTGTGTGTGTCTCAATTTTGTGGGCGCGACGGGGGCGCTCTTCTGAGAAGGCGGGGGGCCACTTGGAAGGACGGGGGTCACTTAGAAGGGCCCCGCGGGATCGAAGAAGGCTTCTTGGCAGCCAGAAGGGCTTCTGAGAAGCCCACTGCCCTCTTAGAAACCCTCCTTCTGAGAAGGCCGCCCCCCTCCCCACTCGCGCCACCACTTTGTGCACCCCGTCGATCATGGGGGGCTCTCTTGAGGGCCTCCCAGTGCTCCCTTGGGCCGTCTTCACGTGCCTAGAGCTGCCGTGGAAACTTGTGGAGGTCTCTGGAACCGTCCCACGGTGGCCCAAGCCCGGGCAGGATCAGTAAGCAACGAATCGGGAAGTCTGATCGGATCATGTGTCAGAAGGAGCCGCATCCGCACGAAACCGAAATCGATTCGGATCGGCTGCACCAGGATGCATAACACGGCCATGCGAAGATCGGGCCGCACTGGGCAATTGGAATATGGACCGGGCCGGTCAGGATCGATACCGAGCCCGATCGATCGGATCGAGATGGACACTTCTTCGTTCACCTGACAACTATGGGAGGAGAAGGAGGAACCCTGATGGGGAGTGACGCGCAAACGAACCTCTGCGTTGTCGAACGCAAAACCCAGCAATGTCCCCAGAGTCGGGGCCCTATTTTGCGTCGCAGCGCGGCAAAGGCAATCCGCACGTGCGTCCAGGCAACCCGGGCTACGGTATTGCGACTGGTCCCGCATGCAGGAGGGGAGGAGACGGCGGAGACGGCCGCGGAGAGGGGAAGCGAAGGAGGGGAAGAAGGAGGAGGAGGAGGAGGAGGAGGAGGAGGAGGAGGAAGGAGGGGGAAGGAGGAGGGGGGGAAAGTAGGGGGAAGGGGGAGGCGGAGGAAGAGGAGGAGAGGAGGAGGAGGAGGAGGGAGGAGGAGGAGGAGGAGGAGGAGGAGGAGGAGGAGGAGGAGGAGGAGGAGGAGGAGGGGAGGAGGGGGAGGAGGAGGAGGAGGAGGAGGAGGAGGAGGAGGAGGAGGAGGAGGAAGGAGGAGGAGGAGGAGGAGGAGGAGGAGGAGGAGGAGGAGGAGGATGAGGAGGAGGAGGAGGGGGGGGGGGGAAGAGGGGGAGGAGGGGGAAGGGGACACAGGCAGAGGGGGAGGAGGAGGGCGTGGAGGAGGAGGGCGACGACGAGGAGGGAGAGCACGCACCGAGGTGGCCAACGGCCGCAGACCCGCAGCGAACGGCTGCCCACAGCTCCGGGTCAAGACGGACCCTGCCCGTGCCCGTCGGCAGCAGCGGTGGACCCGCGAGGGAGGCGGCAGGGCACGCGAGGGCTCGTGGGCCTTCCTTCTCTCTAGACCTTCCAGGCCTCCTGGGTAATGCAGGATGACGATGAATAAAAAAGTGGGAGAGAACGATCAAAAAAGAGTTTCCTGCTGTTTCTGCACAAGTTTCTGACTGGAGGAGAACGATCAAAAGAATAGTTGTCCAGCCCGCGGCCGGTTTTCTCTAATCGTCATCCCGGGCGCCGCCGCGTGAACACGATCCCCGGTCGTTTATTAATCGTCATCCTCCATTACCCTCGCCTCGCTGTCCCGTCTGTAGGCCTCCTGGGAGGCCACCGTCGCCACCGCTGGATGCGTCTCGGGATCCTGGTCAGGGCGCACCCCGGGAGAGGTCCGGGGAGTAGCGGCATGGGTGCCTAGACGGGGTCGGAGTAGGTGGGGTCGGAGGATCGCGCCGCATCGCCTATGCATCGGCGAGTCGGCTCGATGCCGAGCCCGATTTGCTTCACCTCGACGACGCCGATGAATCGCCGACGTCGCCAATGCATGGCCGGTGCATGGCCACTGCATGGCCGGTGCATCGCCGATGCATCGGCGATGCGGCGCGATCCTCCGACCCCGTCTACTCGGACCCCATCTAGGAGGCCTCTATTCCTGGGGCCTCAGATCTTTGGCCGAACCCGGCGCGCCTCCCCAAAACGCCTCAACCACGGCGGGGGGGCCCGAGCAAAGACGCACGCGACAAGCCACGAGCGTCGCTGTTTCCTTCCTTCACGGCATCCCTCATCGGCGCCTCCCGACGGGGACTCTACTAACTTGTTGGCCAGCGACCCCGAGAGCCCAGCCGTTCCCGATGCGGGCAACGCTGCCATGGCCGAAAGCGGGTTTCCAAAGTACGTGCCAGTAAGCACCCATTGCAAAGCCGCTGGCGCCCTCCAGACAGCGTGCTGCGGCAGGTTCATGTCGTGACGCTCTGGCGCTGGTTTCTGACACCGCGTAGATCGTTCAACCTTGAACGATCGGCGCCTCTTCGATCGCCCAATCGTTTCATGTTGGTCGATTCTGGGCCACTGGCGGCGTTCAACCTTGAACGCCCGCGGCGGCGTCGACGAGGGTCGACCCGACGCGAACCTACCGCACCATCATGGACGCTGAATAAGAGCGGAAGGGGCTTATCTGGCCTCCGCGAGCCCCGGCCACAGATGGGTACCCCGACCCAGGCCTGGGGACTTGCAGGACACCGCAGCCCCGCGTCGGCCCAAGGTGGTCCCTCTTTCAGCGCCTTCGCTGTGTGCTGGAAGCCCTGCTGCCTATGCAAGAGACCTTGCCTGCCCCGTCGCGCCAGCATCCGCACCGACTCCGAGCTGAATCCAAAGAATACGCGTGGAGCCCACGCCGAATGCAGTCTGGATTCGCGTCGCACACAAGAAAGCCGCAACTTACAGGACAGACGAATCCCCCCCGAATAAGCAACGCACCGCCATGACACTGACGGGTCCTCAGGGAAACGGGGCTTGGACCCCGGCGGCTTCACCCAGAACCAAGTTACCTCAGGACCCT
>CAUYUJ010007335.1:0-65170 GCA_963575745.1 Prorocentrum cordatum
GGGAAGTGGGCGGGAAAGGGAGGGTCGGTACCGTTCCACTGAGTACGAGAGGTGACAGCCGTACCGTAACGCCTTCCCTACGCAGGGCGTCTGCCCAATACACCCCAATGGTGGCCAGACTGTCAGCCGCCTTGTTGAGTCGGCGCCTGACGGCCTGCCAAGTGAGTGCCCAGCCTGCCCCTTCGACTTGCCCCAAGGCATCCTCCATCTGCTGAGCCAAGTGTAGCCTTCGGTATCTGGCTGCGCCAGCACCGTACCTTACCGCGGCAAAGTTGTCGCCAACAATCCGCGCCGTGCGGATAGGGCTGTTTATGTGGGGAGCAGTGCCAGCCCGGCACGGCAGCCTGCAACCTCGGCCATTTGGGCGTTGCTGCAGTCTGGGAGAGCGACTATGGCGATGGCGAGCACACGGGGTGCCCCGGTGCTGGGGTTGTGGTGCCAGAGCATGGCCCCGGCCCCTGAGACCTTCTCGCCTTCTCCAATGGATCTTGCCCCTCCAACGGCCACTGGGTGGAGTCAGAGTCGGGAAAGGGAGAGTCGCGAACGGTTATCTCGTCGCCGGGCTCAAGTCTGGCGTTGGCCGCGAGAGTAGTGGTGTGCAGCCGACATTTTTGGCAGAAGGTCGACGACCAGCACGCGGTGGGAGAGTTGTCAGTCCTTGGGCATGGGAACCAGCCTCTGCCGGGAGGCATCCACGCCGCTCGGATATGTGAGGACTGTAGCACTACAAGCCTGTCATCCGGGTTGCAGTGTCTGCTGACACCGGGAGCCTGCGGATTTCGCCTCCTACTCTGTCTGCGCGCCTTTGCGCGCGGGGTCCGGCCGCCCCGCAAACTGCCCCGGCGGGAGGGGGAAACGGTACGCACGTGTGGCAATGGTCACGCCGCACGGCCCACACTGCCGTCTCGTCGTGTCTGCCAACCCTGGGGGGGTCGTTATCAGCCTGCTCCTCTTCATCGCTCCCCTCGTGGGGGTTCGTGTCTGGGGTGGCCAGCCCGCGCAGGATGAGAGTAGCCGCGCCGCTTGCTTCTAGGGGGGAGGCAGTAAGGTTGACGCAGTAACGGAAGGAGATCTGGTGCAAAACTTTGGCTAGTAGCGGTTGGTGCACGCCCTCGCTGGTGATGGCCTGGGCCAGGGCTGGCGGGTCCTCGGGCCCGCGCATTGTGTCCCAGACGAGAGCGGCCGCTGGGCACCAGTGCCAGACGTGTTCGGTCGTGGCTTCTGCCAGCCCACAGAGCGGGCAACGACCGTAAGACCCTCCCCTGATCGGCGGCCTCAAGAGCCCACCTGAGCTAGCGCAGGCGCACGCTTGTGCCCTCAGTGAGGGGGGGAGGGACTCAGGGGGAAGCGTTTGCCAGAGGGCGAGGGCGTGAGGTCCGTTGCCGATGCATCTGACACACCAGGCAGCCCCCTCGTCGCTTGGGCTGTCTGTGATCCAAGCTCTGCTGGCCGGCGCCCCGCAGGGACGTCTGTGGGGTACTCTTTCGTCGTTCCCCCTGCGCCTTGCCGGGCCTGGGAGGCCGTTGCTGAGCACCCTTAGCACGTGGTGCGCACCGGTGATGGTGGCGCAGTACCGCAGCAGCTGCCACTCCTCACCCACAGAGGGCTGCCAACTTCTCCCTTGGCTAGTTTTTTGGAGCCAGGTAGTGAAGTGATGACTGTTCATCTGGGCCCAGGCTGCCGCGTAGGTAATCCTGCCATATTGCCTGCCCTCCAGTAGGCTTATCTCGTTGTGCTTAGCAGGGCAGCGAGGTCGTCCACGTAGGTAGGGTCATCATCTCCTGTGATGGATGAAATGGTGCTTATGAGTGGGTCATATCCCAAGCTCCACAGGAGGGGGGAGGCGGTGCCCCCCATGCCGACAGACCTAAGTAGGCGGCGTTCTGGGTCTTTGTACTTTCCCTTACACGTCTTCACCTTCCGCTCGATCACCAAGGCATTTAGGGCGTTGAGTAACCACGTGGGGAGCGCCCACCTCCGTAGGAGGGCGTCTACCCATTGAAGCGACATCCTTTCGAACGCTTTGTTCTGGTCGCAGAAGATCACGGCGGTGCAGGGGGCCTCACCCAACACGGTCGCAGCACGCTCGATGTAGCCCTCCACTACCGCGTGATGCTGACCGAGAAGCGCGGCCCACCCAGGACCCGGTGCTGTTGGTGGCTTGGGGGTAGCACCCAGGTGCTGCGTGACCTTGGTGATGTTGGGCCACGCTGTCCCCCTCTCTTGGCCGCTCCTTGGGGATCAGGAGTGGTTCGACGACTGGGCCAAGTAGGTCGGCCAAGGACGCACCGTAGAGACGCCGAATGCAGGTGGGGAGTTGAAGTGGCCTCATGTCGTTGGGCCCTTCTGCGCCCGGCTCTTCCCGATCCAGACCAGAAGGTCTACTGAGGGCCCCAGTACCTCCTCGAGGAGGGTGGGGCTGAGATCCGCTGCGTACCATGCCTGGGCAAGGAGGCAGGCGACGAACCTTGCGCCAGGGTGAAAGGCCTCGTAAGGAATTCCGTCAACCCCTGGAGCGCTCCCGCTGGGGGCGAAGACGGTGGCCGCAAGCTTTGCCCACCCGGGCGTGGGCCGGATGGAGATGCCAGTGCCAGGGTGCCCCAAAAAGTACTGGTCAAGGAGCCGGCCAGCCGAGCTAGGCAGAGGGGGGGCGGAATGCCAAATCGAGCTGCGGCTGTCCCACAGCACTTTATCAACTTAGTTGGGCCTGTCATGCCAGGTGCCGTTGTGGTCCCTCACGCCTAGGATGGCGTGGGTAGTTTTGGGCCGCGAGGGGGGGGCGTTCTGCTCCTGGGCCTCGCTGGACAGGGGATAGGCGCGCCGCCCTTCTCTGCGTGACTTCGGCGTCCCAGGTCCTGAGCCACAGCCCTGCTTGCTCTGGAGTTAGGTCGTGTCCGTCCCCTCCGTACTCATGCAACCAGGCTGCCAGGGCCCCCACCGGGCGTGTGACTTCTTCTCTCTGACTGGCTGCCGCCAGCAGCAGCCCCCGGGAGGACCGCGTGCTGTGCGACTTCCACTTTTTCCACCAGTCCTGTAGGGCCGAGGAGAGGGCGCGCCTCCCAAACCTCATGAGGGTGGGGAGAACTGGGGGGATGAGCGCGAGGTCATCTGGCCCTCTCGGTACTGGAGCCGGGTCGCTGGGCAAGCGAGAGGCGTCGCCATCGTCGTTCTCCGGATGATGGTCGGGGAGCCCGCCTGGGCGGGCCGGCCTAATCCAGTCTGAGGGCTGGATCAGGCCGCTGAGGTTCACGGTTGGCACGCCGAAGAGGGTCTCTAGATGTGCGTAGATCCGACGAAGCTCCACGTGCGCCGCTGTTGGGAGGTTCCTCAGATCAGCAGCCCTCATGGTGTCGCCCCTTCTAGCTCTCCTAGCGCCCTGGAGATCAAACGATATGAGGGCATGATCTGATAGAGTGAGCCTCCACAAGTTCCGGGGGTCATAGGCGTGGATGTGGCTGACGGGGCAGGCACAAATGTCGATTTGGGACTCACTATCCTTGTCAATCCTGGTTGGGCCGTGCATGTGAATGGCAACGGAGCCCGAGCTGGTTAGGATGTCCCTAAGGAGGGCAGCAGATTCTACCTCTCCGTCTCTCGGGTGTTGAAGCTGCAGGTTGACGTCCCCTCCCCAGTAGGTGTCTAGTGGCTCCCACTGTTCAGACGCCGAGGCGATCTCCGCAAGGGTATATTCCTTCCTGGTGGGAGGGAGGTAGATGGACACAAAGCGAATTCTCCTTTCGCCCTGCTGCACGGCCGCGGCTACTGCACAGCCCGGAACCATGTCTCCCTGATCCAAGAGGGGGGTTCCGTGGGGGAGGAGGACCCCATGCCCCGCCAGCCAGTCCTCCCGTAGGCCCGAGGAATCCCGGGGAGGCAACCACCGCTCGCGCTGGGAACATGGTCTTCCACACCTCGGTCTCGTGTTCGGACCAATGGGTTTCCTGAATGAGGGCGATACTGTTGTTCATAGTGACCTGCGTTAACAGGGCGTGCTTGACCTGGTCCTTGCTGGCGGCGCAGCGTCTGAGGCACCTAACATTCCAGCTGGAAAACCTGGGGAAGCAGGCATGGGGGGCGGCGCTCAGAGCGCGCATCACGTCGTCAAGGGAGAGGGCGCCGCACAAGTCGCCCCATGTGGGGTGCGTCCAGGGTGCAGGGTGCAACAGGGCCCATAAGCTCCTTGGAGCGCGAATCTTGCGGCGACACCTTTCCTCCAGTGCCTCGTTGAGAGCGCGACGTGCCTGGCCCCAGGCGCGCGTGCGCATTCCCGGAACTCGCAGGTGCCAGGGAGGGGGCCCCAACGCTCTGTGGAGCGCATTGGGATCCCTGGTCGAATCTAGGGGCGCGGCATCTCTGGGAGAAGGGCTTCCTCGCGTCTCATCTGCTCTGCGATGTCGTCTGGGAATGGGTGGTTTCGGAGCTGGGCCCAAAAGGGCATTGTCTCCCTGCGTAGGTTCGTGCCGTTACCCACGCTCTTGCTATCTGCGCGCACGTGGGAGCCGTGGCCCGGGCCATAGCACTGTGTTCTCCCGCCCTCCAAGCTTGCATCGCAGTTACCACCCTGCGCTGCAGGCACCGCGGGTCGAAGTGTATGCCGACAGCGTCGTATAGCGCCCTGCCGCTTATTCCAAGCCCACGGTAGTATCCCGCTAGGCCAGTGGCCCGGGCCCTCTCGTCTGCGCTAGGGGGTCTGAGCCCATGGGCTCTTCCTTCTTTGACCAGCCACCTACCCCAAGCCTTGGCCTTTTCCTCTGCGGCAGGGCTCTCCCTTTCCTTCCCCGACATCACCAGTCCGAAGCTTTCTGCGCATCCTTCGAAGCGTTGTTCTGCCCCGCACTCTGCAAGTATCTGATTGGCTCCTTGTCTCAGCTCCGTTGGATTTCGTAGGAACCATCTGCGAGTACTGTCCTCGTTGTACAGGAGGCAGAGAAGATGGGTCTGGTAGCTACTGGGTAGTATGGCGTCTGGATCGTCTTGGGCCACTCTGGACTGTGTCCATGTGGGTATTCTTCCGTCGGGCATATACGCCCATCTGGGCCCCCAGGGGCTGGGGAGCCGGCGGTGCGTTATTGCGTTGGAGGGAGGGGGGAAGTTCGCCATCCACAGCCTCTCCCTTGGGCTGGCCACGTGGTCTTCGGCGTTCATCTTGACAGCCCATTCTGTGCTGAGGTCGCCCATGGCGGCTCTCATGGCGTCTCGGTGCACCAATGGCATGGAGGCCGCAGTTTCTACTACCACGAGTATGTTGACGTCTGGTCTCCTTCTGTCAGCGAGATACCACGCCGTTGGGATGGTGAAGAAATGATGGGACGTTGCACCTGCCAGTCCGTCCCTGCCAGCGCGTCTGCCTGCGGCCGACAGGTTGTTACATGGCGGGCCTGCCACTATTAGGAGAGTGCTGCCTTGTTCAGGCGAGTCTAAGTGTATTTCCCACGGGGATCTGTTGTCCTGGGGGTCTTTCCGCCTGAACAGGTCCCAGACGTCTTCTGCTATTTGTCTGTGCTGTGGGCCTCCGTCCTGTGGGTCTGGTGCACTGGCCCATCTGCGCGCAACCGCATCTGCCGCCGTCCTGCGGTGCTCCACGAACACGGAAGTTCGGAATAAGCTCACTGCGTCTAACTTCTGTGCGAGGTCGCCTATCGCGAGCCTGGCGATACCCCACCCGTCGAACAGCGATACCAGGTGCAAAGGGACCCCTTCTCCGTTCGGGGGGGACTGCACCGCGGGTCTGACCCCTTCGAGTTCCTTGCTCCTGCTGTGTAAAGTCCCGCTCCGTCGGCTCCTGGACCTGCAGTCTGCCCGTGATGTCATCGGCCGTTTGGTCGGGTTCTAAGCGGACGGTGCCTTGTTCGTGCAAGGACTGCAAGGTCTCCCGAATGGTGTCGTTGTCTAGTCCTGCTACCTGGTAGGAGGCCAGCACCTGATTGGGTGGGCCCATTGGGGCAAGCCCGGTTTCGCTGTCCCTGTGCTGCGACCAAACCTGTTGCAAGACATCAATGGGCTGTGGAGCTGCGGTGGGTCCGTTGGGGGCGTGGGGGCTGGTTCTCGGTCTCGCCCTCCTGGTTCTCTCCCTTACCCCTTGTTGGTCGGCTAATGTACGTGTGCGTCCTCTTTCCGGTCGCGTCTGAGCAGGCGCTCTCGGGCGGGACATCCACATCGTCATCAGGGTTGGGGGGTTGCCTCTTACGGTCCTCGAGGCCCTCGTCCCTGCCCTGCGTCTCGGCCTAGGTTATTGTTGGCCCGTGTGCCGAGCCCGTCTGCTGCGGCTCCTGCTGTGCATCCTCGCAGGGCCCCTCCTGGTCCTGCCTCTGTCTGGATTCTCAGTCTGTTCTGCGGGTTGCCGCTGCGGCTCGGCCCCCACGGCACTTCTAGCTTGTGGTCGTTGTTGCCCAGGGGCGCATGTCCCTCTGTGCTGAGGGGCCGGGGGGGTTGCTGCCCCAGCAGCTTGCGGGGGCTCAGGGGGGGTCGACCGATCTCAGTCTGCTGGGACTGGAATCGGGGCTATTCCCTGAGGCCACAGATAGTATTCCTTCGATTACCGCTGTAGTTAGGGTGGAAAACGAGGCTGCGGGCCCCCCCATGTCGAGGGCCCTGCCCAGAGCCTCCTGTAGGCGTGCACACGCGTCATCCGCCGAGAGAGCCGCAATCTTAGATGTTATATTTCTTCCATTAGGACTCCTCGTGCCGACTGGGGGGTGCCGCGCCCAGTAAGTGTTAAATGGGGCGAAGAGCCTGTGCGCGATGCGTGCTCTTGTGAATACTTGTCGCATGTGTTTTTCGAGTTGCACCATGCATGTGCCCCAGCAGATGGCGCTCATAACAGTTCTCCACTTTGCCTCGCCATTGCACCCCAGCCCGCCCCACTGTGCTGGCGGGCCAAGGGTGCGGAGCGTCTCGGCGGTAGTGCCGAGGAGCTGTTCCCATTGGCGTCTCATGCAGGGAGGTAGGTGCGTGCTCGGCCTGGGAGTGTCTCCTCTTCCCAGCGGGTCTCTGGGTGGGGAGCGCGCGACACTGTCCGGGGGTGGCCTCGCCGCACCCGTCTGTACTACTGGCGCCCTCTCAGCCAGTGTCTCGCCTGTTGGCTGGCGTCCGCCGTGGTTACCCCCCATGCTTTCAT
The DNA here is from genome assembly GCA_963575745.1 of Prorocentrum cordatum. NCBI lineage: Eukaryota > Dinophyceae > Prorocentrales > Prorocentraceae > Prorocentrum > Prorocentrum cordatum. Next base: position 7,118 of record CAUYUJ010007335.1, read on the forward strand.
CTGCTGGGCCGCTATTCTCTGCTTGCGGGGCAGAAAGTGAGGTCATCGTGCGTGAGCTCCTTGCCCGTCCCAGTTGGGGGGCCGGTCCCTGTGGGGGCGGCTCCCCGGGGCTAGCTTCTGGTTGCCGCGCCTGTTGGGGATCGTGCTTCCGGTGGCGCGTCTGGGCGCGGGGGAGCCTGCGTTCGTCGGCTCTGCCCTCTCGTCTGGTCGGTTTCGCGATGTCCCTCATCTGCTTCCTGCCTGGGCGCGTCTGCAGAGCCCATGCTTGGAGCGGCGTTCGCAGAGGAACTTCCTGGGGGGGCTGAGGATGTAGCATTGCCTTCTCTGTTGTCACCTTGCCGTCGTGTCAGAAAGCCTGGTGCAGATTGGGATTCTTGGCTGCTGGGGCGTTCTGCTTGCGGTGCCCCCGCCTGAGCGGCTGCCACTGGGTCTGCTTGTCGACCCGGGGGGGTCGCCGGATGGGTTTTGAGGTTCCTGTGGAGAGCCTCGGTGCGACGCGTGGTCCGCTCCACTCTCTGTGGCGTACTCCTTGTGCGTGGCCATGCCTGGCCCGCGTGCTCTGCCCCCCAGTCTCACCCGCGAGGTTCGCGTTGTCTCTATGAGTCCTTCGAGGCCTGGGGACCCTCCCTGGGTCGTGCCGCAATCTGTCTTGACTGGCTGCCCTTCTGAGCCTCCCGTCCAAGGCCTGGATGCCTTCCAGCGTGCCTGGTGCTAACCTATGTGTAGTGTCGCTGTCAACGTCGGCTCCCCGGCCCCCAGGGACCTCCAGCCAGGGGAGGTGGGCAGTGCATGTGAGGTCTGGCTCTGGTGAAAGCCAATGGGCGAAGGGGAGTTGCCTGGTGACCTTTTCTTTTATGCCTAATCCTCTGATGAGCTGATGAAGGTGGTCTCTTTCCAACGTGGCAGGGTCCGTTAGCTGAAGCATCCAGATGGTAGCGTATAAGTCCCAGTTGTATCTTCTGTTGGGTATGCCTTCGTCCTGTCGCCGCTGTTCGAGGACCAGCCTGGTTTGAATGCTTCTTGCCAGGTCATGCATGCTCTGCTCGCCGATACACGCCTGGAACTTGCCGAGCATGCCTCGCGCGCACGCGACTGCGTCGCTGTCTGCTCTGACCAGTGTGCCATCTGCGCGGGCTCTAAGCCGCATCTTGTGCGCAAGCACTTCAGCAAGGGGGGGATATGTCCTCGGTCGAGCTGGGCCCGGTAGTAAATCGACCGCCGCATGCCTTCTTGGGGGTATGATCGGGTTGCGGGGCAGGCTAGTGCCGATTCCCAGGTCTTGAGGCGTTGGTCTGGGCGTCGGTGCGGCGTCCAACTTCGCCAGATGCGCGCCCGCGTGCAATAGTTGAATCGCTACCCTTATCAGCGGCCAGTCCGCTCCACGGCTGGCCGCTCTCAAGTCGGCATCAGCTGGCAGGGCGATGGTGATCCACATCGGGGTTGTCCTTCACTGCTGCATTCTACCTCGCGTAGCCATTCTTCTGGGATGTCCGGGGGGGGGGGCTCTTGCCATGCTGTCTCCTTGACCCCTGGTCGCTCACTCAGAGAGCGGCCATGCTCTGGTATGCAAGCTGGCTCCGGCGGCGCCGATCGATGCCGAGAACATCCGTGACCTGGTGTGGCTTGGCATCCATGGGTCAGGGCGCATTGGCCGCGGCCTGGGGGAGCCAACCGGCCTTCCTTGCTGATCGAATGCCGTGACCTCCAGTATATGCGGTTGCACCGCTCTTCTTGGGGCCTGTCGTACAGTTTGCTCCGCTAAGGCCGCGATGTGCTCAGCTTGCGCCCTGGGTGATCCCGCGTCTCCCCTGCTTTGCTCCCTGGTGGGGGTGGCGGGGAATATCCTGACCACCTGAGCGCCTACTGCGATGCAGCTTGTTCCGCAAAAGGCCGCTGACATGTCAGCCGCAGCCCCGAGTCGGATTCTGACTTGTGTCATGTGTTGGTAGTCCCCGTGTCTGGAAACCATGCAAACACTGCCGTGACTTGCTCGACTGCCCCTGCACCGACTGTAGCCTCCACGGCCCTCTTGATTTCTTGCCGGCTGGTTTGTCCAAGGCCTGCGAGGTTCCATCTGAGGTGATGGCCTTCCTCTGGATCCGAAAGTCTGATAAATGAAGGGCCCCCGTCCCATTCCCCTTCCAGGGGGATCCTTCGAGGGCAGCGCGCGGGAGAGCCACTTGCTGATCCAAAAACTAGGGGAGTTTTTCCCTGAGATATCTCAGTATGGGGGCTGCGATTCTTTCAGGAGTCTTTAGTCGGAGGATTCCACCCCCCTTGAGGCCCGCTCTGTACCCTAGGGCTGCTGCTGCCTCTGCCGCAATTGCCAGTGCAATGCATATGGCGGCACTGGACACAAGGATATGTACGGAATCAGATGCATCCCTGGACCTCCAGGTGCTCCCGCTGCTGCCCCCCGCTAGGGCAGTCTGCGCTGCCACCTGCAGGGCCTCAATGTGGGGGTCGTACGGTGTCTGGCCCCGTGTCGCTCCATTGCGAGTGCGCCGGATTACGTGGTGATATAGAGGCTCCAATCTTTCCCTTAGGAGGGTCTCGTCCCTGGGCAGGGATATTCTAGTGGTGGCCCACTCAACGTCCACGGGCGCGTGCTCCAGGTCCTCAATCCTTCGCCTCCATCCTAAAATCTAGGCCACTACAGCGTCGTTCTTTTGTTCCGGCGTCAGGATGTGTAGAGCGTCGCTGGCGTCTGGGTCGTCACCACCCCAATGCACCACCACTGAGGGTGGGAATGCTGTCCTTTGGGGGTGGCTAGTGATGTCAAACTGGGCCGCCACCAGCTGTAGCAGGGGGGGGCTGTCGCGCCCTGTTATGACTGAGTTTCCTATTGGGATAAGGTGCGTGATCATGTTGGTGGCTCTGTATCCCCATTGCGCACTGGCGATGGCGATGAGCTCGGTTGGGTCTGGGCCCCCCGGGGTAGGGCCTCCATGCCCTGTCAGTGCCACGACCTTGCAGGAGTGCCACGACCTTGCCACGACCTTGCAGTGCCGCCAGTGTGGCCTGCAGCTGGGACGCGCTGGCACCCGCTACGACAATGGTTGGGGTGCCTTGTCCCTCGCCCTGGGCGCCCCTACTGCAAACTAATTATTTAACCTGCTCGTAGGCACTCGGGCTGAACAGAGCTATGGTGGTGCCTGCATCGTCCGCATGCCTGTCCCCAACCAACGGAGCTCTTGCAATGACGAGCTCAGCCCTTAGCCCCCTGACAACTGCCATAAGGAGGGGTGTTGGGAAGGTGGCCGGTCCTCTCTGCCTGGGATCTCCGGGAGGATGCCTAGCGAGGATGGCAGCCCATCTGCCCAGAGTAATGATTGGGGTTGCGTTCATCCTGGATGGGGGAGCTGGCGCGCTATTGTTCCCCTGCCCCTCTTCGTCGTCGAGGTCGGAGGGAGGGGTAGACCTGTCTGGCTCGTGGTCCATCTCGTCGTCCACGTCCATGCCTTCCGGTTGCGCTGCGGGCCTCCTGCTGTCTTCAACGTGTTCCTGCATTCTCTGCATGTCCCTGACCGTGACGTATGTGTTGGGCCTCCGTGTTGTCACTAGGTCAGCTCTGAGGTAGTCCAGCTCTGTTGCTCTTCCAGCTGTAGCAGCTGCTAGCTCACCGTATGTAATGTGGGGGCTGATTGGGGTTAAGACTCCGCCCCTCAGCTGCAGCGCCGCCTGCGCCTCACCGGGGGGAGGGGGCCCGGGGAGCAGTGCCGCGATGCTGCCTCTGTCATTGGCCCTGCAGTAGGGGCAGCGAACTGGCATGGCGTTGTCTCCTCCTCTGAAGACCCCTGGCTGACTTAGCCTCCACTGCTCCAGGCATTGTTTGTGAAACCTATGCCCGCATATGCCAAGGACTTCCACCACCCCTCGGAGCTCCGCAGAGCAGATGGTGCATGTTTGCTCACCCTCACCAGTGTCCCATGCCGGGGTGTGCTCTGGCTGGCCTGTTTGGAGGGCCCCTTCCGCGTCGCCAGGTGGATCAGCCGCACAAGCGATGGCCGAATAAAAACTCCCTGTGAGGATTCGTGTTGTGGCGCGTGCCTCCTCCTCTGTTAGGCACGCCTTGAGTGAAGTTGTCTTAAGAAGGAGGCATATCTGCAGGTTCCCGAGTGGGGGAGTAAGCAACTGGGAGTTGTTCCCCCCTCTCTTCCAGTACGCGCCTGATGTCATTTGGGGTATGCACATCAGCGAGTTGCAGCCATCTGGTGAGGGCTTCGAAGGGCGGGTTGTCGATGCCTCGCACCTGGAGTACTGGCCTCAGAAGGGGGCCGTAGTGGGGCGAGAGGCAGAGCCACATGGCTCTGGATATCCAAATCGCTGGGTCCAGTCGAGCTCTGGTTTCTCTGAGCAATCCTTCTGCCACTGTTTGGGCTTCGGATCCATTGAGGGAGGTGCGGTCTAAGTTCTGTTGCCTGGTTCTGCCTGCCGCCTCGTCGTCTCTCTGCGTGGCGTCGAGCGCCCGTATCAGGGCGTCCAGCGTTCCCCCCCTGCCGAAGGCCTGCGCGGCTGCTCTGCCGCCGTCGCTGGTCTGTCCCCCAGACGGTTGCCTGGTATTATCATGCCACGGGGTGGTGGTGCTTTGTGTCCTTCCTCGTGCGGGGGAGGTGGGCTGCTGCCTGTCTGCTGCGCCGCCCCCGTCCCCGTTGCTTCTGTCCTGGATTCGGGCATTCCGCAGACGCGTGCCATTTTCAACCGCTTCTCTGTGTGCTGTTAGCACCGCTTCCTGGAGTTGCCCATGGGGATCAAGCCTTCTCATCATGCTTTCCTTCAGCGGAGGGTCAATATACCCCCCCCCCCCCCCAGCCGGGGGGATGCGACTGCTCTTCCGATTTCTGTCGTCAGGCTGGCTGCAGCTAGCCCGAGCCCGCGGCGTGCACCCCCCAGAGTAGCGACTCCCACTTGTTGCCATCTTTCGCCACCCCGTCTGGCTAGGGAGCAGGGGATCCCTGTGGCCTCAAACGCACGTTCGAATGTGGCTCTTCCTTCTGCTGTCGCTGTGCCCCAGATGAAAGGGGACCAACAGTCGACTCCATGTCATGTTGGGTGGAATGTTGTCGTTCGCAACCTGGCTGCGGATGTCCTGGATATCTTGCGGCACTCGCCGGGCGTTCCCTTCGCTTCTGTGGGGTGGGAACGCGGTCGGGCTTGGCATTGGGATGCTCGTGGCGCGTGCGTGGCTTCCCCTTCTTGCGTTACCCTGTTGGCTATCTTCTCGGGCTACTGGGGCCCCGATTCCTCTCGCCCTCGTCCGAAGTGCTATTGCCAATCGCAGAGCCTCCCCGCGCGGGGTTCCAGGAACCAGGCTGTAAGCTATTAGTCTCCCGCTGTCTGTGGCAGCCGCCACCGCGGCTCGGCGCGCCACTTCTGTGGCCTCAATCGCCTCAGGGCTTGTGTCAGTCGCCCGTGTCCTGTCTGCCAGAGTGATGGCGAGGGCCTGATCGATGAACGTGCCTCCGATTTCTCTTCGGCGCCAGTCCACGTCTCCGTTCTGGAGTCCTTCGAAGCAGTGCTGGTACCTGGCCCTTGGGCCCCGTGCACCCTGAGCTGGGCCTCTCGCTGCAGGGGGTTGTGCCGGCATGCTGGCGGCGGGGGCGCTCGAGAGGCATCTCGGGGCCCATTCGCGTGGCCGGTCGCCGAGGGGGTGCTCTCGAATAGCGCGCTGGACGTGCGTCATCGCCTATATAACCCATTCCATCGATGCACAGCAGAGCCTGGCCAAAGAGCCAGCCGTTGCCCAGAATGCCGGTTCGTCCCATGGTCCTGGTGCACCGGGCATTCGCCCTTCCGGCAAGCCCCGACCCCCATGTTTCTCCATTTCGACCACCGTCATATGACACCATTTCGACCATGTCATGTGACACCAGCCGAGACGGAGAGAAATTGGTGGTCTCTGAAGGGTGACGCTCGCCGTCAATGTGGCTGGCGATGGGGGCGTATCGAGCTCCCACCCTGGCCAGCAGATCCAGGGGGTGTTTGGGAGCTTCCAGTTCGGTGGTGGGAGAGCTGTTCGTGTCGGTGACCCATGCTGATCCTAACCTGCGACACACGATGCAGCTATTCATGTCCTGCCTCGTGTACCAACATCCACATTCTCCACATCTGCCTTTGGGGTGAAAGAAATCCCCAATCGTGATCCTTTGGGAGGTGTTGTTTACGGGCCAGGGTGCTGTCGGGTTGTCGCCTTCAAAGTCTCTGGGCCCCCCTATGCCAGGGGGCTGCGGCTCAGCGATGGGAATGGCTGGAATGACCCGCCCGTCGCGGCCTAGGCCGTGTTGCGGCGATGAGAAGACATCTGTGCCAGCCTCGACCCAATGCCCTCTGCTGACGGCCCAACGTCGGACTTCGCTGTGGTCCGGAAAGTGCACTGTGTTGCGGCGGCGCTCGTGGACAAGGTGTTTGCAGATCCTGGCCTTTCGCTCCAAGTTCGTGTCAGTGGGACCATTGTCCGCCGCATCGGGCGCAGGATCGTGCCGCCACCTGGACATGCCTAGGAGGGTTGGGGGAAAAATCTCGTCCGTCGGCTCGCGCATCCCTATGTCCACGTAGAGGGCAGCGTGGTATAGCGTGTCGTATTCAATTTCCGCCGCTAGGTTTTCCTCCTGTGTAGGCTCGTGGACATCTTGGATGTCATCCCCCATGTCCGGGCCTTGCGCAAGACTGGCATGGCGGAAGGCGAGCACCTGGACAAGGCCCGGCCCAACTCCGCCAAGCCTGGCCTCATGATCGGAGCCCGTGATGGACCAAACCAGCCAGGAAAGGTCCAGGTGAGCCATCGCTGGCGCACAGCTGCGGATGCTCCCTGTGCCTCCCCGTTTCGGTTGGTTCCTGTCAGGCGGGTTGTCTCCACCTGCCGCTGGGGGACCTACATTTCCTGGGGGGGGTCGGAGCCAGCATCGGCTTATCAGCTCGACCAGTCCTTCACTCATTACTCGGCTGCGGGGGGGGCCCTGTGGGCCCTCCATGGCCCATCCCTAGGCTCGTGCTGCTCGAGCAGGGCTGAGAGGGGGCCTCCCCTCATGGTATTCCTAGGGTCCATCGCTATGGGGGCCTGGCAGGGTGAGTCGATATTACGGAACACTTCCCCTCTTGGAGGCGGGGGGGGGTCTGGACTGGGAACCTTGCCCCCCTAGTCCGCGATTGCCTTCTCCTCTAGCTGGGCTGTGCGCCCCTGCCCTTCCTACTCGGGATGGCCAGATACCTGGCGGGGGGGAGGTTGGGCTGTGCTGACCCCAAGCGTCGCCTGTTGGGGGGACTGCGGCCCTGGGCTGGAGGATCAAACGGCGTCCGGGCGCCCCCTTGAGCGGTGGGAGATTGCCCCGAGGGGAGCAGGCCCACCAGACGGCTTGAGCCAGGCTTGAGCCAAGGCTTGAGCCAAGGCTACGGACTGGTGGGGATACGCGAAGCGTCTAGCATTCTCGGAATACTTCGACTCAATAGTATACTGTGCATGTTGATGATGTCGTAACTGTGGTTCGTCTCGAGTGGATGTCTGGATAATTGTAGCTTGGGAGCACACTTGATGGATTTTGCAACGGCATGACCCAAGGCAGTCCGCTCAGCCCTGGTATTTGCGTGTTTGTGTGTTGCTTCCTGGAACTTCCTTCGTTCGTAACGCAGCGCTGCGTAATCTCCGGATGCAGACGATGTGGACCATGATGCCGTGGGTCGGAAACCTATCAGCATCATTATGAACCCATACGCACAGCAGTACTTCAGGGAAGGAGAAGATGACTGTATTTCTGTTGGTTTTCAAGTTTCTGCGCACGCTGACCACATGATCAGAGTCCAGCCTCATATCGTTAATGCTATTCTTGGGGGTCTTCAGTTGGATCGGCCTCGGGTTCAACATTGGTATTCCAACCAATGGAATAATATCAAAGCCCCTGTTTCCCAAAGTCGCATTCTTCATCATTTTGGCCGCTTCTACAATATTCGCTGGGATGTTAAACATCTAGTACACTTTGTTCTGGAATGTTGGTCCCTTGAATTTCCATTATCGTCGTGCTCTGGTGCATTAAATCGCGTCGTCTCCAAACACACCTACATCTCTGATCTGGGAACTGTGATGCCTGCCGTCTCGGAGCGCGTCCATCAATTGTGCAATCATCGCAGATCCAACGGACGATGGCATGATCGGCCGGGAGGTCGTACGCTTGAAGGTTGGTTTGCATTTTTATCCACAACGATAGTAAGCTCCAGCCATGCAGGTCCCTATTATTCTCTTCTTCGCCCTCTGCTCCCTTCCCGTCACGTCTCTCGCCCGCCTCCCGACGCATGTCCGTCATCGTCGCTGCTCAAGCACGGCTGGGGTGAAAAGTCCAGTCTGTGAAAAAAAGAAAACGTCCGGGCGCGGCGCTGCGGATTCAAAACGAGGAACCAACACCACAGGATATTTGGAGCAAACTTCCAAAAGTCCGCGCGGATTTCTTCGGTCGGCGCTGGACCCCCGCTCGCTGCGCCTCCAGAGGAGGGGTGTTCAGCGCCGACCCAAGAAATCCGCGTGAACATCCCGACGCTTGTCTTCATGTGGCCTTTGCCGATTCGAAAAGTGAGGGAGCTGCCTTTGTGTCTGGACACGCGCAGCACATCTTCATGGTCGGCTTCTTCGAAGGCGCCACCCTGGCACTGAGGGAGCCGGCTCGGCCAGGAACGGAGAATGTGAGAAGCCGGCGTCAGGGGAGGGGGGGGGACCCTGTTCCTCCTCCTGTTCACACCCCTAGCGGCGCCTCAAGCGCAGCCCCTGGCGCGCTCCGCGCTCCGGGGAGTGTGGGAAGGTGAAGGAGGACGGAGGGAGAGGTGGAACAGAGGGCCCAAAACCTCTGGGGCTTGCGCCCCCCTCCACTGGGGGGCCCTCCACCCAGACACCCGACGACGTGATTCTGCAATGTGGGCATTGTTCCCTGTGGTTCGCTTTTTTACCTCGGCTCTCTTTTTGCCGGTAGGGCTAGGCAGAACATTGGCAGAACCTCCGTTGTTTTTCTCCAGACGCGAGGGGGTCTGGTCCTCCAATAAGCCACTGGCATGCTGTCCATGCACCTGCTCACGCCCCAACCCCACGAGGGACAAGAGTTGGGGCATGGATCAAATTCCAACCCCTGGTGGATACCAGGTGATTGATCTACAACCTACCCCTTGGCGTCAAAATCTGCGGAAGGCAGCAACACAGGCGTTGATAAACAATGAGATCCTGAGATCCAAGATTGCGAACAACATTGCAACACAACGAACAGACATCACGCCTGGCAACAAAAATACTCTCTGCGGCTTCTCGTGCCGGATGGAACCGTGTGAGGGCCCCATGGCCCGAGACCGAGCGAAAATGGCGGATGAATGCAAAGCGTCGATCGCCGCTTCAACGCCCCCGCACGGCTGGAGCCCCCAGCGCCAGGACTGGCGCCCCACATTCCAGGCGAAGTCAACCGACCACCTCACCGATCCTCGCTCCTGGCCCAGGATCGGTGTCTACGCCTCCCTGGCCAAGCCACGAGGGCCCATACACTGATCCTGGGCCCAGGGCGGGCACAGCCACAATCGGCGAGGTGGTCTGCTGGCTTCGCCCGAAGATTCTTCGGCTGGACGATGGGCGTCGCCAGCGCCGCCGGGGCCTCCTTGGCGCCTGAGGCGCCCATCGCCGCCGGGCCCGCTACCGAGCCAGTGCTGGGCCTGTGCCCCCTGAGCCAGAAGGGGGGGAACAGGGGCGCTGGGAGGTGGAGCAGGAGCTCCTCCTCTTCCTCCTCTGCCAAATCATCCCTCTCCCCCTTCCCTCTCATCTTTCCCGTCTTTCTCATATCGTTCTCCTTCTCGTCAGTATCCTCCTCCTCCATGCCCTTTCAGTGGGGTAGAATTATAATTTCAGCAACAATCACCCCTAATTGAGCACCGAACCGCAAAGGTCCCCCAGACGCTTTCGCCTCTGCCTCCAGCTTTTTTTCGGGAGTGCGAGGGTGCTGTCATTTAGTTTACCTGCCGCCTCATCCTTCTCGTCGCTGTTAGGTATTCCCCAGCGGGGGGGATAGTCTGGGGAAAAACGGTGATGAGGGGGATGATGCTGCGAGTGAACATCCAGACGCCCTCGCCCTCCCGAAAACACAGCTTAATAATGGAGGGGATGGGTGGGTAAAACTGTTGTATTCCGAGCTCAACGGAGAATGATGTCGTTTACTTCATTCTGGGCGCTCCTTGGCGGGGGGGGGTCTACTTCATGCTGGATGCTTTGTTCACTCATGCTCCTGTTCGAACAAGAGATGCATGCCGACCGATGAAAACCCGATGCGAACAGGCGTGGCCCGATGCGCAAAGTACCGTCCAATGCCGATGACAACCCGATGCGAACTCAATAATAAGCAGGGAACTCATTGCCTCGGGACTCCCGGGCCCCGTTCTTGCAGCACCCGACTCCTCGACCTCATGGCAAACCCCCTCCCCCCCGCTCAAAATCTGCCCCCGGGACCCCTCCCGGGACCCACCTGGGCCAGTGCCACGAGCCCCGCCCGGCCGCGGCAACGAGCTTCTCCAGAACACCCCGAGAACCTCCGACACGACAACGACGACGACGATCCCGTCGATGTCGTCGTCGTCGCCCGGCCACCGCCACGCGGGGCGTGCGTGCGCGCGGCGGCGCTCCAGCTGGCGAGCGGGCAGCAGGTGCCCCCAGGCAGCTGACCGAGCCGCCACACGGGCGAGGTGGGCTCGGGGGCCATGGCCGCCCGCACGGTCGCACGGTCGCGCGGTCGGCGGTCCTGCACGCGCACGAACCGCGTTTAGAGGGGAGGGCATGGGTGGGCGGGGGGCGGGGCGCTCCGAGGGGGGCCCTCCTTCCTATCCAGATCGGGCCCCCTTCGAGTATTGTTCGCTCCTATCTGATCGCGCCCTCTGCGCGCACGTATATCCCAAACCGTAAACCCCAAAGCCTGGTTTGAACATGTTCAACACGTATATCCCCAAACCCTCGATACCCGCCCTTGTCGTCTTCGACCGTACCCCTCTTGGGGTATACTTTCCTTACATGCCATCTGCATGTAGCGCAGCCCCTCAAACAAAGGAAACGAAAACGGAAGGGGGACAGAGAAGGACGAAGCACTCAAGAGACTAGAAGGAGATGGGCTAGGAACAGAAATCACCTGGCATAATCAGACGGGCAGATCGGGCGGGCAGACCTTGACGTGCGGGTCGGGAAGGCGGACCCAGTCGGCCAGGTCAAGCAGGCGGGTTGCTGAAGCATGAGTCTTGAATCGCGAAGGAATCAAAATCCGTCGACCCTGTCGGCGTGTGTGAGGGGCTTCTCCGTTCGACTCGTCGTCTCCGTCGTCTCCGTTCTCCCCCTCCCAGGGCTCTCCTCCTCAAGCGCGCTATCCAAAGCGAAATTAAACGACGTCGTAATGGAGTCGAAGGGAAGCCCCTTCCCTTTGATCCCTTCCCCGCAGGGGGGGGGGGGAGGGGGGGGGGGGGGGATACGACGCCCGGGGGCGGGAGGGGCACGCACGGGATGCAGGTCCTGGGGCGCACTTTCCTCGAGCGGGCACGCACGGGATGCATTTCCTCCTCCTCCTGGTCCTCCTCCTCCTCCTCCTGCTCCTTCTTTTCCTCCTCCTCCCCCTCCTCCTCCTCCTCCCGCAGAGACGTCCTGGGAGCGGGCCCCGAGTCAAAATACCACCCCCCTAGGGCGCATTTTCCTCGAGCGGGCACGCCCGAGATGCACTTCTTCCTTTTCCGGGAGCACGTCCCAAGTCAGAATATCACACTCCCGGGGCGCACGTTCTTCGAGCGGGCACACAAAGGATGCATTTCCTCCCCCTCCGTCTCCTCCTCCTCCTCCTCCTCCTCCTCCTCCTCCTGCTCCTCATCATCATCGCACATCCCGAGGCACCAGAGGCAATCCACGAGTCACATAAAGAATAACATTGCTTCAGCAAGTCTACCTCTGACGGTGCAGAGGGCTAAGGGAGAAAATTACACAACCCTATTTGGTTGGTCTTCCTCAAGGTGCCTCTTGAGGGCTAGTTGTTTTGCTTCTTCGGCTTTATCTGTAACTGCTGAGTCAAAACCCTCAACAGAGAGACCGAAAGAGGCAGCAACGTGTTCCTTCTCCCACCACTCCCCCCACGCCGCCACATTAGGAACTGAGAAATCAGCCGTGGGCTTACGCAAGCATAGTACATATGCTTTGGAACAAGCATCGCTGCAATCGCCTGCGGGCCCTCCAAGCCCCCACAGTCCAACCACTGTATTGGCGAGACCCGCAGGGAAATTGTAATTTACGGGCACGGTTGCGCTGTCTGCGCAGCGTCTCGAAGGGTGGCGACACGTTGCGTGGTTTGGCAAGGCTCAGAACGGCCTCCCAGGCATACCCGCCACAGGCAGCACAAACAAGAACCGTGGGGCTCTTAGGCGGAGCGGGGCGGCAGCCCAGAGGTAAGAAAAACCTCAGCTTGTCTAAGCGCATGTCCTTGCAACGCAGCAACGATGCTTAGCTCTTCTGACACTTCAGGGGCGACCATGGGCCTGCCTTTGCAACGCTTAGACGAATTCCCTGGAGGACTGCTAGTAGAAGGAGACCCACCCACCTCCCCAGAGGTCGACCGAGGAGGGAGGGGGAGGCATCGTAGTCTTCGCGCTCGGCTATCAAAACCTCTTGGATAGCAGCCCAGCGCGCAAATTCTTTGACAATATCTGCCAGGGCAGCGAGGGCATGCATACAGTCAGACGTGTCAGGATGCTGGCTAACTCCACGCCCCGCATACACGTCTGCAGCACGATTACCGTTCCACTCATACTCAGAAATGCGCCCCTCGGCAACAGCTGAGAAGGGAAGGTGGGCTTTGACCTTCACTGCACTGATGGATGGCAGCTTTCTGTGGATTTCTTCCCAGAGATGGCATCGAGAATGCCGAACAGAGGTTGACCAGATCTTGTCACTAACAGCACCAATGGTGCCCTGGCAGTCAATGTGAAAAACCGTTTCTCCTCCGACCACTCCACGATCTCCCTGCAAGATAGCAACATCCCCCCCATCACGCGCGGTCTGAAAAGGTCCTAGATCCCAAGACACCGCGCCACAGACTGCTGCTGACAGGGAGCCGTCGTCGCTGAGCTGGGTTAAAGCCCAGCCCGCTCTGCGGGAGAGGGGGCAGGTGGGGCGAGGGCCAGACCCGTCAGTGAAAACCTTGCCTGGCAGGTGTCCTGAGTCAGGCCGTTTAATCCAAACAATATTGCACTCACTATCCCACAGAGGCCGATGTACAACCTCTATGGGCATAGGGAAAATACCACAAGCCGCCTTCTCAAGGTCCTGCCCTGACAGCTGTAGCACAGACGCACAGCGGAGCAGTCGTGGGCTACAATACTTACCTCGGTCGGCGGCCCAATGTGGACAAAGGAAACGTCTGTGCCAAAGTGTGCCAGGTCTGCTCTTACAAGCCTGGCAAAGGTCGGTGTCAGATTTCTTGTGGCGCGCTTGTTTGGCTCGGCACAAGTGTTGCTGAGAAATCAAAGAGCGCAAACTAGACTGGTGCCTAGCCGCCCAGGTTTCCGACAGACGGCCCCCCATGAGCCCAGCCAACGGCTTCCAGAAAATCGGGCGGGCCCAGCCTGGCGACTCACCCATATTGCAAAGCGCCGCCACATCAGAAACATTACGAGCAGCTCGACGGGCCATCCAAACCACCTGTTTGGGAGCAAGCATGGTGAGACAGATTTCTTCCCCAGCGTCAACGATGACACGGTCGGCCGAGGGGGCGCTACACCCAAGCTGTTGGACAGACAACAGATACACATGAGCAGGGCCAGCCGCCGAGGCCCACAAGTTGGACGCCCGTTCCAAATCACGAGCTGCCGAAACCAATACAGCCTGCAAAATTCCTAGGGCTGACCTACCTATCCAAACTGCACGCGCCCAGAAGCCTATGACCTGGGAGTGGTAGATGCAGAAGGGGCTCATGACGCGGCCGAGCTTAGTCGTGGCCAACTTGAGGCCAACCGAGGCGCCCTTTTTATCCACATGCATACTGGCAACAGCAGCTCTACGAAGCAGGTGTAGTTGCCTCCCACTAAGTCCTGACACCCCCGCTGAGTGGATCCAAGTTTAGCCCCTGTCTGCTTCAACTTCAACATTTTGAATGACCTCCGAAGACCTTTTAAAAACCGATTCCCTGCCGTGTGAAGCACTCGTCTTTTAACATCATGGGAGTCCGTGCCAAGGGAACGCGTGTACTTTTTCCTCGCGAAGCCGAATTCCTTCCACTCCTGATTCAGAGCGTCCGCCAACTCGGGGTTGGAGGCAATGAAGTGAGTCTTGCTGGCCGCCAACACCAGCTCCAAACGCCTGTACCCAGAGGCAAGAAGGCGTCCAGCGCCTCCTAGTTGTGCAGCGACAAAGCGAGTCGATCCTAGGCACTGCGCATGTACATCATCGACTACATTCCTGACTAGCACCGCTGGGAACTTATCTGCTATAGAGACCATGAGCCTGTAAAGTAGGACCTTGACTAGGGAGGTAGCCAGGGAGCATCCAGCCAGAACCGTTCCGTTAGCTTTAAACACCGAAGAGATAGCATCCATGAACGTGAGGCACCTGGGCCCCGAATACAAGCTACAAGCCACGTAAATAAGCTTGAGGTTGATATCAACAGCTACAGCTTCTTCGAATAGCCGATAGTGCGAAATACGTTCACAGAATTTCGAAAGGTCGGTGAAGAGCGTGCCCGAGTCGAAGTCGATTGTCTTAGCATAATGTGACATGATATTATGTTCCCAACCTGCTGTGTCACACTCCTTAGTAGAGCAGCCCCAAAACGCAGATATCTGGTGAGATTGTTCCCAAGACCTGGCCAGGCTCTGTCGTAGGCGGGCCCAAGTACGCCCGAGGGATATGATCAGAGCCAGAGGTCTGAGGTCAGAGGATTCGGGTTACCCGTGAACACGATCATGGTCGGCCATTTATCCGAGAGGTGAGGCTTTTCTTCCCAGAGGATCAAGATATCCAAGAGTCGATACCGAAAATCGTCACTCAAAAGGAGCCATGACCTCGGATTGATGCAATCAATACCAAGGCCGACGTTATGCCGAAAGCGTGTTAGGGCTGCATCTAACATGTCGAGGCTAGGCTGAGGGAGCGCAACGTTCTGGGCGGCAACTCTCTGGACATCAGTCATGCGCGTCTTGGCATCGTGCCACATCGCGCCCTTGGAGTCGCACAGGCTGTCGACTGCAGAATCACCTATGAGGGGCACACCTGTGGCGTCCTCTGGCGGTCGCAGCTGCTGCTTTTCCTTCGCAAACCTGTGTGCAGCTTTTCCTCCTCCTCCTACAGCTTCCTTAGCCCACCTCTGCCACTTCTGCCACCTAACCCTTCCTTCCTTGATCAAAACCTTGTCCGCTACTTCGACCGCCAGCTCAAACAAAAATTCAAACTCCTCGCCGCCACGAGCAGCCACTGTGAAGAGGTCATCTAAGCAGCACTGGCCAAGGATAAGGTCGGGGGTGAGATCGTGTCTGTCTAACTTCCCCAGAATGTCCAGGAGGTTCTGGCAGAAATCAGGTGGGTAATCATCAGGGTGGCCCCAAAAACTTCGAAGGCGCATAATAGTAGACCGAAAGGTACGCCAGGAGCGGGCCTTGGGGTAGAGTGCGCATCCCACTGCCTGTTGAGGGCTCTTCCTCTGGAAACCCCCAGATCTGCCTGTGCACAGGGACCTGTCGGGGCCGAAGATGTCAAACAGGTCACACAAGTAGGTTTCCATATTATCTAACCACTGACACCAAACAGAGTCGAGGTCGCTAGACGAATCCAAATAACCCGTGCTCCAACTCCAAGTGGCTTCAGACAATTCTCTTACACATCCGATTCGGGGCTTGGTGGGGAAGGCCTTCCAAGTAACCCTGACATGCATAACCTGCTTCAGGGTAAAATTCTGAAGCCCCATTAAGACCGGGACGCGAGGTGACGATGGCCCAGCGAACAGCGCGGAGACCGAGGTGATAGCAGCTGCCACACCTCTGGACACAATGAAATAGTCCAGGGTCTGCTTGTGGCAGGTCGGAGCCTTGGGCGCAATGGTAGTGCCACCTACAAGCGTACACCAGCCGAGCAGCCCAGGGTCCGAGGCATCAATGTTGAGGTCTCCTCCGAGGGCCCAGGGGTCTTAAGCTGTTCCAGGAACTTCCCAAGGTCCTCCAAGAGTTGGATGTTAAGGCCAGTGCACCCAATTCCAGTATAGCCATACATAGAGACCCAGTGCATTCCCCCAGGTACGACAGCTTGGGCGTGGGTGACGACAATCCTCCCACGTCCGACAGGCCCCACCCCGAGCTGCTCGTACGAAAGATGTCTGCTCGCAATATGACGTCGGACAGCGACTGCAACACCTGCCGAATTAGCTAGTTGGTGGTCTCCTGTGAGAACAGCAGGAGCATGATGGGAGTTGAGGCCTCGAAAACCTGCCCAAGACGTCGCCGAAGAAACAGGGTCTCCTGCCAATAGACGCGCCTCCTGGACAGCAACGAAGTCAGGAACCTCACCCATGAGATGCATCCATTCCCAAACGTCCTGAAACCCGTTCCAGCTGTCAGGGCTGGTCGTGAAAAATCTCCAAACTTTGTCTTTGCTGTTTGGGGGCCTTGGGGCGCTGGCCTCTCCCAACACTCCTGCCTGCAGGAAGAGACGAAAGGTCGGGATCAGCATTAGCACCTGGCGGAGCAGCCTGGTGCCACGTCGGCCGAGGCAAGGGGCCTGCAGCCGAGCTAGCAGGGTTCAACGTCCCCGCAGAGGAAGCAAACGTAGACGAAGCCGTTGCAGGAGCAGTAGTTGCACCCGTCAACGAAGGCGCACCAGCTGACCCAGTCGGTGCACCCGAAGCCGTCGCAGCTGAAGTGCCAGCATTGGAGGATGTCGAAGGTGCTGCTGCAGGTCGGCGTGTAGCACGGCGCGATTGTCCAGGTAGTGGACCAAAAGGTGGTGCTGGCCCCTGACGGTGCTGGCCTGTGAACAATTCCTCAATATTCCCACTCATAGTTGTGCATACCAGCTGCCGCATACTGTTGATTGCTATTTAACTTGCGAAACCAGCGAAGGAAACTCTGACGACTACGCACTCCTTTATGCCAAGCACGAACACATATCTCATGCGCTAGTTGCCAAGGCGTCTGCATACGTGCGCGCAGGGTCTTCGCAAACCTCGGGTGGGCAAGCTCTTGCGCCAAAAACGCCTCGCACACATCATGAAATTCTGCCTCGTCTGCTGGCTGTTGTCCGATGTGCGGGTCGTTGACCCATCGCTGTGCCCAGGCTCCGGCCGCGCGTCCAAGCAGGGCGCAGGCACAATGGCGCGAGGCCCCGCTGCAGCCATGCGCGAATCTGGCAAAACTGCCAACCCGCCTCCCCCATGCGCTGTTTCCCTCGCCTCCTGTGGAGAGGGTGCCCCAGGGGAAGGACAGGCTGGTGGCGACGCATAGCGTTCTGACGCCCATGCCGATGACCCAGGGGACGAGGCGGTAGGTCCACTGGTTGCAATCGTCCAACGCGTGGAGGACCCAGCACCGCAAGTACCCGAGCTGCTCGCGGTAATCCTCGCCGTCGTGGTTGGGCCCGTCGCCCCAGATGTCCCAGCAGAGGCCGTACGCTGTGTCGCTCGTGTCTCCAGCCCAGGGGAGGCACATCCCTGGCCAGCTGGAGGTCTGGTAGCGCCTCTACGATGGACTCGTGGCGTCTTCTGCTGGATACCACACACCGAACCTCCAGGGAGACTCGCGCCGTGGGCCAGCCACGGGGTCATCCCCTTCTCGGGAAAGGTGGGGCCAGTGAGTGCGCCGCACTGCGTAGATGCCGATCCACTCCTGGTACTGCAAGTAGTAGATCGTGTAGAGGAGCCACAGGAAGTGGGTGGGGGAGAGGTGTGCGTCCAGGGCAGCCAGGGGTTGTAGTCGTAGGTGACTCTGGTCTGCATCCCACCCAGACAGTCTTCATAAGGTAGAGACGGCCAGGCATCATTATTCCAGTTGGTGTCCCCGTCGCAGAAGTAACCTGCAAGACCAACTGATGCATGATGCTCTGGAAGGCATTGGTCAGCATCCAAGGTTGCACTCAACGGAGTAGCA
Organism: Prorocentrum cordatum; assembly: GCA_963575745.1. NCBI lineage: Eukaryota > Dinophyceae > Prorocentrales > Prorocentraceae > Prorocentrum > Prorocentrum cordatum. The sequence goes on from CAUYUJ010007335.1 coordinate 25,217, forward strand.
AGCAAAACCGAATGCTGGTGGTCGAAATCATAGTAAATGTTACCCCTGCTGTGGAGGGCCTGTAGCAACGCACCCAGCAGCCAGCTTGGCCTTCGCGTCATTGACGATCGATGCAGAACGGCGCGTTGGCTTGCCAGCGGCTTTCTTGCTTGAGCCAGGTTCGGCTTCAGAAGCTGCAGGCGCACCATGCGTAGACGGAGCAGCCTTGGGGTCAGCTGGGGTATCTGCTGCCTGACTGTCAGCAGCCTCAGTAGCCGCCTTAGCCTCGTCATCATTAGCTGCTGCACCTCCAGGCCCCTCCTCCTCTTGCTGCTCGCATCGTCGCTTCTTAGCTGCCACTCGCTGTTTAGCCAAGGTATGTTCATGCTTAAGCTCATCAGCTTTGGCCTTGACCTGCCCGAAACAGACGGTAGCCAATTCCCGAAACTTCTCCTGAAGGGCCTCTTTCCTCTTCTGGGCCTCCACCAGGTCCTCGGCCGAAACCAACTCCCCCAGCTCATCAAGTCCAAACAGGCCTCCGTCGTCGAGGTCCAGGGGCTTACCGTCCAGGATTGCAGCCAGGTCGACACGAGGGGCAGCAGGAGCGTCGGCGCTGTCAGGCAGTTTGGTGCCCACCGACTTTGCAAGCTTCTGGACGGCATGTTTATAGATGCTGCGGGCATTGTCCACTGCGTCCGAACAGGACTCGACTTGGTCCTGGGCCGTGACGAATTGTTCTTCCAACTTCTCGCAGTAGGTGATGGCCCTGCGGAGGGCCGCCTCCGCTTGCTCCACCTTCTGCTTCGCCTGGCCGACGCTGATGTTCTCGATGGCCTTCTGCTGATTGAGCAAGTCCAGCTTCGACTGATACTTTGCTGCCACCTCCGCGTCACCATTGGCACGAAGGAGCTGGATGAGGTCTGCCGAACGAGCCTGCTCCTGCGAGTCACCACTGGGGCCTGGCCATGCCGATTTTTCCAACCTGAAGCGCTGGGGAGATGTAGTGCCTGGCCGTGTGCCATCAGCGAATGATACTGATGGGACTCGCCGCGTTGCGCCTGGCCCTGGGGAAGAGACTGCTGAGGCCTCACCCAATTGTGCATCACGTCGTATCCAGGGCGCGCGTCGCAGTGCTTGACCACGATCAGCAGCAGGCCCAGGAGACCGACCAGGCCCACGCGGACGTTGAAACACGACATCATCGGCAGCATGCATCGCCTTACAGTGTTTGCACCATTTCCACCATCGCTTGTTACGTCCACAGCCACATTGCTCACACTTGGTCGCGGACGGACTCGAGAATCTATGGGCAGCGGCCGCTCGCACTGATGTGTCAGAACGCTGCATGGCTGCGGCCGGGGCAAACGGAAGCAAACGCCAGACGGCGCCGTGCTGGACAATGGTCGCCACAAGGAGTCAGCCTTGTGGCATGGGAAAGATGAAGAAATGACTGCTCACGCCCGGCTTGGTAGCCAACTGTGGGACGCGAGCTCACAGAGCTGTCCTGGCTAGCTGCCTTGACAAATGTTTTACTTGAGCCAAAATGGCTACGGTCCCTCCTCCTGCCCCTCCTCCTTTTCCTCCTCCTCCTCCTCCTCCTCCTCATCCTCCGCTTCCTCCCCCCACTCCTAGCCTTTTCGATCAGGGTCGGCGGCACCGGCCGTCAGGCCTCTCCAATAAATCGTCATACAGGCCAGAGCGAGAGCGTGATTCTTGGGCGTCGTCTGAATAAATCGCGACAAAGTCCCACGCGAAATCGCGATTCCTGTGTACACTGTGACGAAGTCCCGCGCGAACACGCGATTTTGGGATACATCGTCAGGACATTTACAATGGGAGCCGTTGCTGTTGTAAACGGTGGGCCAGGGAACCAGGACCCAGTTCGGTGACACAACACCATCCCGATGAAAAAGACAAAGGACGTGAGCCCTAGGAGGAACCATTGAATCGACAATAACAACTTCCTTGCACATCAGAACTCGACAACACCAATAACAACACCAACAATAAAACACAAAACATGTAAGATTGTTCGCTCTTATCTGCTCGCGTGCCATTCATCACGTGTACCCCAAACCCTGAATATCCGCCCTCTCCTTCTTCGATCGTGCCCCCTTGGGGTATATCTTTCTTACCTGCAATCAATATGAATTTCGAGCAGCCCCGAAAGCAGGGAAGCGAGGACTGATGGAGGGAAGGGACAAGGGGGAGGGAGGAGGATGAAGCACAAGAGAGACAAACAGGAGAGGGGGCTAGGAAAAGAAAACACCTAGCAGAACCTGGCGGGCAGATCGCGCAGGTAGACCCTAATGGGCGGGTCGGAATGCGGACCCAGGCGGTCAAGTCGAGCTGGCGGGTTGCTGAGGCGTGCGTCCTGCATGAATCGCGGGGCAATCTCTAGCGATAGCGCGATTCCAACGGGGGCCACGAAGGGCATACGCATATGGGGCAGCAGAGGGCAAGGACGGGGCCACTGAGGGCAGAAACGGAGCCACGAACGGCAGCGAAGTCGCGGCGAAGGGCAACTGCGGGGCCAAGAAAAGCACGCATATGGGGCCACGACGGGCGCGAACGACCGGTGGCCACGAAAGGCATACAGATACGGGGCCAGAAAGGGCGACAGCGGGGCCCCTGAGGGCAGCAACGGGGCCACGAACGGCAGCGAGGAGGCCACGAAGGGCAACAGCGGGGCCACGACGGAATGCGTATGGGGCCACGACGGGCGCGGGCTAGCGGGGACCACGACAGGCATGTCATGCGGGGCCCCGAAGGGCAGCGACGGGGCCGCGGAGGGCAGCACTGGGGCCACGGAAGGCAGCGAGGAGACCACAGAGGGCGACAGCGGGGCCACGAAGGGCATGCATATGGGGCCACGACGGGCGCGAACGAGCGGGGGCCACGAAAGGCATACGTATATGGGGCCAAAAAGGGCGACAGCGGGGCCACTGAGGGCAGCATAAGGAGCCGCAAACGGCAGCGAGGGGGCCATGAAGGCCGACGGCGGGGCCGCGAAGAACATGCATATGGGGCCACGACGGGTGCCTGCGAGCGGGAGCCTGAGAACAGAGTGCGGGCCCCAGGAGGGGTTTTTTGATTGAAAAATATAATGTGCGCTGGGCAGGGGGGGGAACAATAATTATTCGCCACATGAAAATTCAGCAGCAATTGCACTCGGGGGACGTAAGACCCGGTTACGGGGGACTCGGAAATCCCCGACGAGGTCGTCAAAAAAATGACGAGGCCGAGCCTGCATTTTGACGAGGCCTCCCGCTGCAGACATCCCACGAAACTCCTCCTCGTCAAAATCCGAGGCGCGGTCGTCAAAAAACGGTGGCGAACCCGAGTCCCGGCAAACCCGGGTCTTACGCTCCCCCGATACAACACAACCAACAACAGTAACATCAACAAAACAATACTAACAGCAGAAACAACAGCATCAGTATCAACAACACCAACAGCACCAACAACAACACCATCGCCAACAACAGCAGCAACACCATCAACAGCAACAACACTCATGTCAAGACTGTTCGCTCTGATATGTTTTTCCCTCTTGGTTGTCATGCGCCGCTTCGTTCACAAACCCTCGATATCCGCCCTCTTCGTCTTCGATCGTGCACTTCTTGGGATGTATATGTATATGTATGTGTATATATATATACACACATACATCCCCTGCAAGCCGGGGCCCGGCAATCGGCGGGGCGGCCGCGGACCGTCGGCCTGGCCAGCGGCAGCGCTGATCGGCGGCAGCCCGACCCCAAGAGGGACGGACAGGGGGCCGACCACGACGACGACGACGACGAGCGAAAGCGAGAGCGTGGCCCCGAAGGGCAGGAAGGGGGCCACGAAGGGCGACAGCGGGGCCACGAAGGGCATGCATATGGGGCCACGACGGGCGCGAACGAGCGGGGGCCACAAACGCCAGGCAATTCGAGGGCACACAGGGAAACGACGGGGCCAACGAGGGCAACAACGGGGCCACGCAAGACAGCGAAGGGGCCACAAAGGGCGACAGCGGGGCCACGAAGGGCATGCGCATGGAGCCAGGGCGGGCGCGAACGAGCGGGGGCCGCGAGAGCATGCGCACATTGGGCCGCAGAGGGCAAGGGCGGGGCCACTGAGGGCAGCAACGGGGCCACGAAGGGCAGCGAGGGGGCTATGAGGGCCGACAGCGGGGCCGCGAAGTGCATGCGCATCTGGCCACGGCGGGCGCGAACGAGCGGGGGCCACGAAGGGAATGCGTAACTATAGCGCACCGCTGGGGGCAAGGACGGGGCCACTAAGGGCAGCAACGGGGCCGCGAAGGGCAGCGACGGGGCCGCGACGGCCGACGGCGGGGCCACGAAGGGCGTGCATGTTGGGCCACGACGGGCGCGATTCCCACGGGGGCCGCGAAGGGCAGCGAGGGGGCCGCGAAGGCCGACAGCGGGGCCGCAAAAGGGCGCGCATACAGGACCACGACGGGCGCGATTCTAGCGGGGGCCACGAAGGGCATGCGCACATGGGGCCGCAGAGGGCAAGGGCGAGGCTACTGAAGGCAGCAACAGGGCCGCGAAGGGCAGCGGGGGGCCGCGAAGGGCTGCAACAGGGCCACAATGGGCAGCAAGAAGGCCACGAAGGCCTGCGGCGGGCCCGCGAAGGGCAGCGACGGGGGCCACGAAGGGCTGCGCGCGCCCACGGGGGCCACGAAGGGCGCGCGCATATGGGGCCGCAGAGAGCAAGGGCGGGGCCGCCGAAGGCAGAAACATGGCCACGAACGGCAGCGAAGTCGCGGCGACGGGCGACAGCGCGGCCGCAAAAGGGCACGCACATGGGGCCACAGCGGGCGCGAACGGGCGGCGGCCGCGAAGAGCGTGCACATGCGGGGCCAGAAACGGCGACAGCGGGGCCCCTGAGGGCAGCAATGGGGCCACGAAGGGCGGCGATGGGGCCGCGAAGGGCAACGGCGGGGCCGCGAAGGGCGCGCGCGCGGGGCCGCGTGCCACGACGGGCGCGAACGAGCGGGGGCCACGGAGGGCATGTGCGCATTGGGCCGCAGAGGGCAAGGACGGGGCCACTGAGGGCAGCGATGGGGGCCGCGAAGGCCGACGGCGGGGCCGCGAAGGGCGCGCATATATGGCCGCGGCGGGCGCGATTCCCACGGGGGCCACGAAGGGCATGCGCGCGCGGGGCCGCAGAGGACAAGGGCGGGGCCAATGAGGGCAGCAACGGGGCAGCGAAGGGCAGCGGGGAGGCCGCGAAGGGCTGCGACAGGGCCACGAAGGGCAGCGAGAGGGCCACGGCGGGCTGCAGCGGGGCCACGAAAGGCATCGACGGGGCCACGAAGGGCTGCAACGGGGCCGCGAAGGGGGGCGAGATCCAGATGTTGAAGAAAGCTGCGGGGGAATCATAAGCGTGAGGGCGACTCCTGGGCGCCTGAGCGTCGGGGGCGCGGCGCATAACTTAATTGCGGACATTCCCGCGCAAGAGCGCGATTCGAGTAAAAAGCAATCAAATCTCCAGCGAGAGCGCGACTCCAGAGCGCCGGGGGGGGGGGGGGGGGGGAGATCCCATAATGCGTTGTAAGGAAACCCCAGGCGAGAGCGCGATTCCTGAGTAATTTCGAGGAGGTCTCAGGCGGGGGCAAGGCCCCTGGCCAAATCGCGGGGGGCCTCAGGCGGGCGCCGCTGTCGTTGTAATCCGGGGGGCAACGACCCAGTTTCGGCCGAGCGACTTCCCCCGATAATGAAGCAAAATCCGAGCCCTGGGGGGGGGGGGGGCGCTTCAATCCACCCCAAAAAACAAGACGCACTGTGGTCACAGGAAGGGATCCACGATGCATACTCTTCACTGGCAAGAAGTCAACCACAACCACAGCAACAACAGCAACACAACAACAACGCAAACAATACAACCACGAAAAGTAATCACAAATGCAGGTGGCACAAATAGTTTGACAGTGGTAATGATAATTTCAAGACTGCGCGCTCCTATCTGCTCAAGGGCCACTCAACGCGTAGATCGACAATCCTCGAAACCCACCTTCTTCGTCTTCGATCTGACAACTCTTGTGCCAAAGAGGCTGCGGATCGGATCGCGCATCAAGCTCTCGTTTAAACGTTTAAACCAATAATATATACTTGTTCCCTCAACGCGCCCTCGCGGTGGCTGGGTCATCCTTTTACCATCGAAAAACTTCTACCTCCCACGTGGGCGGGCAACCTCCACATCTCACGTATTCTCTCACCCGCCTGGCTCAAGCCTCTCCGTCTACGAACGCGCCAAGCCGGTCATGTTCGTGAATTTCTCATGCGTCTCCCTCGGCGTCGGCTTGGTCATCGCATCGATCGGGTTCTCGTGGGTGCCCACTTTTCCGATGTTCGACCTGCCGCGCTCGCGCCGCTGCTGCAGCGCCGGGAAACGAATCCCCACGTGCTTCACCATTCCCGGCCCCCTCTTCTTCACGATGTGTAGCGCGCTGCTGGTATCGCTTGTCGCGCGCGGCGCCGTCTTCCCTCGCCGCTCCTCGAGCGGCGACGCCAAGCCAAGCGCCCCTTCAGCTCCTGAACCCAGGCGCACGCATCGCTGTCCGCAGAACTCAGCGCCGCGCAGCCCCGGCGCCGCGACCGCGTCAGGGCGGCGCACCTGCTATTATGTAACACGCCGACGCTGGTAGAAACCTTGCCCTGCTCGTCGTCGGCCCAGTCTGCGTCGACCCAGCGCTGAACTGCGACGCCCTGCTCATCAGGGACCAACTGCATCTTGTAGCTCCTGGCGCCCGCCCAGCGCCGTGCCATCTTCTTCAGGCGCCCGAAGTCCTTTTCCGCCGGCCCCGCCATGCCGCGGCTGAGAACTCCCACTCCGCGTTGCATGTCTGGGCGGTGACTCGCGCGTCCTGCGGCGGCCATGACCGGCCGCGTCCTGTTTCACCTCGTCGTTCTTCATCGCCACCTCGTTCCAGGTATCGGGCAAGACTGACGGCCGCGCGTTCTCCAGGGCCAGCTCCTTCAGGATGTCGTCTATCAAGGACGTCTTGCCGTTGATCGCGCAGCCGCCCTCGACCTTCTCCACCTGCGCGCCCAGGAAAGTCGCCTGGCGCCCGTTCTTGGCGAGCTTCGCCGCGTCTGCCAGCTTCAGCATGTCGCCCATCACCTTCAACAGTATGTCGACATCGTCGCTCGGCCCCGTGATCGGGAAGTCGTCAGCGCGCCCTCCTGCCCTCGCCTTGTTCCTCAGCTTCATGAAGAGACATCCGTCGCCGCGACCTCTGACCATGTTTAGACCCCCCTGGCTGCCGCGCCGCGGCCCCCCCAGGCTCCCGGTGCTCCTCTGAACCCAGGAAAAACACGAAGAGACTCCCAAACATGTCCCTAGGGTACTCCAGCTTCTGGTGGCGGCTCCAGGAAGATGCGGTCCTCTGTGAGCGGCGCCCGGTAGAAAACGCCGCTGCAGTCGCCAAACCCACCGCGTGGTCGCGCATCTCCGCGTTGACCAGCATCGCCTTCAGGCGTAGAAGTGAGGGGGTCGCGGCCGCGAAGTCCCCGTGCCCGTGCACCTGCTGCTCGAGGCCCCTCGTGGCCCATCGACTCTTCTTGCTGCCGCCCGCCTGGTCGGCGCCGATCCACTTCCCAGTCAGGACCTTGGACGTCGTCTCGATAATCGGGATCACCATCACGATCTGCTTCCCATCGCCTGCGATCTTCTCCACGTGCCCTGGCCTGGCCTTCGTGAAATCGCCCGCCAGCGTGTGCGTCTCCTCGTCCCCCACCACTGGCTCCTCGCACATCTCCCTGACCACATTGACCGCGTTGATGGCGGCGGCCCTGGACTTCTTGCCTTCGCCCCCTTTCGCCTCCTTCACGCTCTCGTTTGGGAGTCCTCGCCGCCGACGGAACGCCCGCTGGCTGCCAAGGTGCCGCCCTCGGCGTCGACGGTCCTGCATCCTCCTCTCTGGGCCTCTTCTCGTCCAACCTCCTCTTGTCCATGCCCATGTCGTCGCAAGAAGCTGCTGCCGCTGCTGCCGCGGCTGACGCCGGCTGCTGCGGCGCTGGCCGCGGCCCTCCCTCAGCCCCCGCTGCCGCGGCTGCCGCGGCTGCTGCCGTCCACGGGCTCAGGTGCATCGGCAGCGGTCCAAGTGAGATCGGTTCCTGCGGCGACATCTGCGTCGGCGGTCTTCCTCTCGGCATCGGCGTCGGCCCCCGGGGTGTCCACTTCATCTCGTCGAGCAGCTCCACTCCCCAGCGTCGGCTCTCCACCTTCCTCTTCACCGCCCTTGACCTGCGCGCTCGCGCCAGCGTTCCGATCGGGCGCTCGCCCGCCCTCCCGTCGCGCCCCAAGCAGATGCCCTCCAGCCACGAGAGCTCCAACCTTTTGAACCGCGCTCCTGGCCGCCTGCAAATCACCGCCTCGCCGACTGTCATGATCGGCTCCTGGCGCTTGAGCACGCGGGTCTTCTCGTAGGGCGCGAGGTCGGCGTCCGCCCCGGCCGCGCAACGGTTGTAGAGCCACGCCGCGTGTCCCGGCAGCCGCGTGGGGCACGATGGCTCGGGCTCGAGTTTGTGGCCCAGTTTCTTACTGACCTGCAGCATCAGCGTCCTCGCCTGCTTCCTCGCCGTCCGCGTGGCCCTCTCGGCCCTGCCTTTCGCCTGGCTGTTGAACCTCCCCGACTGCCTCATGAAGATCGCCTCGCAGATGCCGCCCTTGATCGCCCTGGCCCTGGCCGCCTTGATGAACGAGAATTCAACTGTGATGGCCGCGCTCCGGGCGCTTCCCGTAGAAGCACCGCTGCCCGCCGCGAACTCGAAGTTGACGGGGCCCCCTCGATGCCAGCCTGGCCTCAGTCGAAGCTCAGCAGCTGGGGCCGCTCGTCGCGCCTGTCACTCTTCTCGTGGGACACGTCGTTCGCCCTCGCCCGGGCGCAGATCTCGCGCCGCGGTTCCGCGGGGTGGTGCGTCGGCTCGCGCCTCTCAATCACCTCCGCGCTCGGCTCTTGGAGCCCAGGTAGACCGCTGGCCGCCGTCGCGGGCCCCGCCGCCTCATGGTCGTCGAGAGTCGCCGCTGGCCCCTCTCCACAGGTGCGTCCGCCAGTGAGTCTGCTGCTCCCTGTGATACTACCTCCTGCTCTTCTCCCGGCGGTGGCGCTCGCTGCCCCCCTGCTAGCGCTCGCTGAACTGCGGCCCTTCTACGTCTTCCTCTCCTGATCGCGCTGCAGCTGCCGCCGCGCGCACTGGCGCCAATAACGTCATCTCCCTGCGGCCCTCCCCCATGTCGCCGCGCACCTCCGCCCCGAGATCCAGCGCGTAGTTGTCGCTTATCTTCGCGAGCTTTACCAATCCTGCCGTCTCGTGCTTCAGTAGGCCACCCTTGCCGTCGTGCCGCGCGGCCCCATCTCTCCATCATGCTGCAATCCTTCCATGTGCTCATGATGGGTTTCTTCACGTCGGCGACCTGAAACTCCATGGTGATGACCCGCCTGTCCCCCACGATGTAGGGCGTCGCCGCCTTCGAGCCGCGGCGCGCCAGCGGGGCGCCGCCCGCGACTGCCAAGTTGGGATCCCGCCCAGGTTTGATCTCCACATTCGGGAAGTCACTGAACCCGCACGCGCGTGAGCCCGCACAGTTGTCCGCCAACATCCAGAACGTGCGTCACATCCCGTCCCCCAGCATGCCGTAAACCTTCCTCTCCTACGCCTCGGGCTTCTTGTGTTTCGTAACCGCGAAGATGTACCCCTGCTCCCACTTAGGCTCGTTTACGGCGGTGATCGCTCGGGCTCCTGCTTGGCTTTTTACGACGGCCCTGCGGTCGACGGCACTGGGCTGCTCGCAGGTGGCGTGCTCATCGTGCTGCAATTGTCCAGCGTGATCTCGTTGAACCCATCTTTCTTGCCCTTCTTGCCTATGCCCTTGCCCTTGTCGCAATTCGGATTGCTCTCCCTGTGCCAACAGTCCCGCGCGTAGTGCCCGCGCTGTCCGCACTTGTAGCACAGCCTCACTCCTGGTGTTCCCGTCGTGCCCCATGCCTGGTGTCGTGATGCCGTTGCTGTCGCCATGGGATCAGCGCCCTTGTCCTTGTTGTCCTTGCCTTTGCCCTTGGCATCCTTGACCTTGCATGGGTTGTCCTTCCCCTTGCTTTTCGGGTACTGTCTCGTCAGCGCGTCCACTTCCATGGCCCCTGTCTGTCGTCGACCTTTGCCGCCGTCTCCTGATAGACCCGGTGGTGTGGGCCATTTCTGCTGGTGGCCGTCCTCGTACACTGTCGAACCCAGTAGATACTGAATCGTGGTGCCCACCAGCTCGTCGTAGCTTCTCTCGCTCTGCATCTGCAATACCGTGCGAATGCTCTTCGGCGCCTTCTGCAAGTAGGTGCCCGTTTCGCCCCTGTGTTGAACACTTATCAAGATGTTGTCTCGTGCCTCCTGACGTCGCGCCCCCAGCCCGCGAGGTGCTGAACGAAACCCGCCAGGTCGGAAGGGATCGGCTTCACGTTGAGGATCGCCGCCATGATGCTCTGCTGGCTCGTACCTCTTGGACAGAGCTCGCCACGCCAGCGCCGTTCTGGTCCTCGACGGTCCTGATCAACATCTGCGCGCTGCGTTCCACCGTCGTGACCAAGGCGAAAAACATCTGCTTGTTGGCCGTCGCCCCCTCGGCGCCGAGCCTGTGGAGCGTCTCTGCCATGCTGATGTCAGGATCGCCCCGTTGTTCTGCGGCCTCCGGCAAGTACTGCGCCTGCGCCGTCTGGCGCCCAAGTACGCCATCATCACGAACGACCATTCCGTCCAGTGCTCCCCCTGCCAATCGAATGTTGGCGGCTTCAATCCTAAGCCCTGCCGCTCTGCGCCAGGCTCCGTAATCTCGTCGAACCTGTCGACCGTGCACTCCTGTGGGTCACGAAGACCTCGGTCTGCTTTCCGTAGGCCACGAACACATCGATCTGCGAGTCCTCGGCCCTGTTGGCCGCGCCGCGCTCGCCGCCGTGGATCCACTGGCCAGCTGGCCGGCTTCGGTCGCTCGGGTTATGGCCAGCGCCCTGCCGCGGGAGGGGCGCTTAGCGGGAGCTGGCCGAAGCCACCTCCGCTACCATGACAATTTGTGTGCCAAAGAGGCTGCGGAACGGATATCGTATCAAACTCTCGCTCAAACGTGTTTAAACCCGTTCTATCTACGCTTTCCCTCAACACGATCGTACCCTTTTGGGGGTAGATCCGTCATTTCGTGCAGCCCCTACGCAAGGGATAAGGGGACGGGTAGAAGGACTGGATAAACGGGAGGGGAGAGGATGGAGCACGAGAGGGAGTAGCAAGAGGGGGGCTAGGAACAGAAAACACATGGCAATGCCAGACTGGCAGATCGGGCGGGCTCAATAATGCCGCAACGTAAAACACATTGCCCAAGAGAGCCAAAACTGGTACCGAGATGGTAGCCCCCAGAGGGCCCCAAAAAGGCTTATGGAGCTGTGGGTGGCGCCGTCTGAGGTGAGGGGTGTCGATGGGGGGGGACTGGCTCAGGAAAGGACGATGACGTCGAATCGGCAGGCCCCCCGATTGCGAAACAGCACGTTCCTACACGGGATGGGTGGCATAGGCCCTGATTGGCGATGAATGGACGAGTGGTTGTCGATGCTTCCCCCCGTGGGCCAGTCCCTCCCATATCGTTGCTCCTGACGAGGGTGCAGAGCTATATGATGAGGATGGCGATGGCGCTGCTGCGCTTGATGGTTTGTTGAATGCGCTATTCCGCGAACCTCACTCACGGGCGCCTCCGCTCCCGAGGTCGTGGCATGGTCGCATGCGGCTGGCACGAGCAACACCTCATGCTGGTTATATCTGCAGTCTGCTGGCCCTCCCTCTGGAGGGCACCAGCCTGTTCGAAGTGCCCATCCTCCATCATTTCCCTCATCCTCCGCCTTGCCTCCCTCGGGCCCGTTGGCTTCAGGCATTTGATACGGAGCCTGCTCCTCCCCCATCCTCATCCTGCTCGTCGTCGTCCTCACTCCCGCTGACTGTTCCCTCCTCACTGCACGACCTTTTGACGGATGAGAGACCGAGCCTCTATGAACCAGCGGGAGCGGGCGATCGTGGAAGAAACGCCACGTCACCGACGCGTTCCTCGCGCAGGAATGGGCCCCCAATGTCGTTGAAATTATCTTTTCAGGTTTTACTACTTTGAATATGTTGGCCAGCGTGGACCCAAACAGTGATTCCTTACAATATATGCGGTGCAATCTAGGTGGTGCAATCAATGTGGCGCAATCTAGGTGATGCAATCAAGGTGGTTCAACCTACGTGGCGCAAAACAGCTCAAAACAATGCGACACTATTCAGTGCGAGTGCAGAACAGTGCAAACCAATACAATGCAATGCACTGCAAAGCAATGCAATGCGATTGCAAAACGCTGAAACGCAATGCAAACCGATGCAACGCAACGCCATGCAAAACACTGCAAAGCAATGCAAAACAATACAAAGCGATTGCAATGCCATGCAACACAATGCAATGCAATCCAAAGCAATGCAAACACTTGCAAAACAATGCAATACAATACGAGTGCAATGCAAAGCAATGCAAATCTGTGCAATGCGATTCGAGGTGCGAACCTTGCACAATCAAATTCGTGACGAAGGACGACGGCGACGGGCGGCGACGAGAGGCCACAAGACGGCCGGACCGACGACCAGGCAGAGTTTCTTAGAAGAGTTCAGGAAAAAAATGAAGAAAAACACGAAGCGCAAGCACTGGTGGGACCGCCTCCTTCTGCCTCACCCTCCTCCACCCTCATCCGCCCCCTCGGCCTGCCTCTCTCACACTTCCTCATGATCGTCCCCTCCCTCATAGTTCTCATCACCATCCTCGACATCGTCCTCGTCATCCTCCCAATTTAGATCATCACCCTGTCCCTATCATCCCTCATCCTCGCCCCACCCTGCCCTCACCTCCCCAACCCCTCCCCCCTACCCTTTTCTCCCCGTCTACTGCTCTATCTCTAACTCTCCCTAAACCTTTCAAAATTGATGCACTACCACCTGGACAATGTTCTCATTCTGGTATTGCTGACCGTGCCGTCTACCGCGACTGGCAATGACTGTTGTCATTACCGCTCCGATCTCACATCAACCACCACACAAATCAAGAGCGACGGTGTACACTGCATTGTCACGGTGTCTTATCCGATCGTCCGACACTTTCTTCTTCGGACTGCGCAACAAACTACCGACCACACGTCCGTCAATACCACCCCGAGGTTTCTGGCCGCACCACTCACTTTCCACTGATGGTTGCAACTCCACACATACACATCCTCAAACACAAAAGGACCACAATAACCCACACATTTGAGATCTATGCCATTTCATCCGCTTATGCATCTCCACACCCAACGCTACACCGACTGCCAAGCTGATATGATTACGACAAGGGCAACAATGCCCCGTGGTGCTGCCCACCGCGTTCTCATGAACGACGCGACACTTGTGAGTGTGGCAGCCTCCCCTTGGGCGCAGGAACGTGAAAACAGACGTGCGTTTGACACCATCCAGAGGGAGCGAGGAAATCGTCGAATCTGCAGGAGCGCAAGCACGTGACGACAGTTGCACGCCAGGCAGCACGCAGAAGGAGCGATGGTAATACATAAACCTGCGTACGGTTGTGTTTCTGACAACCCTCCTCCATATGGGCGAGGTTTTTAAATGGGTATCCATTCCACTGACCCCCAAGGGCGCAAGGCATTGGCGACAGCCGTGCATGTAGTAGTTGGAAAGGCCAGGGAAAAGGCAAACAATGTTGTTACCGCCACACAAGCGCATCAATTGTTAAAACGGCTGTTGCAGCTGATGGCGTCGTGTTGTGTATCGTCGGCTCGTCTGGGCATAGCGTCGACGATCTGGGCCGTTTCTCGCTGGTTTGCGGCGTCGTGTATTTGGTTCGTGTTCAACTCCCCTGGCTGGTACATTCGTGGCCGTTGCCGAATGGATTCCGAACGCCACTCACACTCTCAACCGCCCCATACATACAATGCGTGTTCCGTGTCCCCTCTCGTGACATGCCGTTAGTGTTGCGTTGTGTTCGTTGTCTTCATTGCAACTGTTGTGCCCCATGTCGGAGAGCCTTTTTTAAAGCTACGAAACACCCTGAGTTGTTCAAGATCGGTGTCGCCTCCCCCCCCCTCCCCCCCGCCCCGAATATGGTCTCTGAGGACGGCCTTACAGTTTCTAGTGACCAAGGAGGTTAACCAGCACACAGCGGGGGCGAAGGCACTAGATGTACCTGTGTGGGGCGCCACCGCGCTGGACCATCAGGGGCGCAGGCAAGTGACGGCAGCTGTGCGAATGGCAATACAAACGCTGTGCTACCATGCGGGCCGCTGAATAAGGAACGATTGGTTTTCTCTGCCCATGGCGAAACTCGGCCACGCATAGGTTCCATGACCTAGATCCAAGGAGCAGTTCGCAAACCAGAGCCCCTCCTGAACCCAAAATGGTTATTGTTTCGTCGTATTGACTGCGTTGGTACAAACACTTCGACCTCCGAATCGCAGGGGCCAGCTGCACGCCCCAGATCTGCAGGCACGCGGCGACAACTGTGCGTCTACCAACACCCTCAAGGAGAGAGGATAGCAGTTGGATCTGCGAACCGCGCCACTCAACCGCACTGTACCCACCCACCCAACCCTGGGGCGCAGCATGGTGGCGACGCGGGCAAGCTTGGCGGCGCAAAGGGGGATGGGTCGTCAATGCTGCCTGTGGCGCCGCCCCGCAGGAACCTCAAGGGACGCACGAAAAAAACGACAGGGGTGCATTTAACAGCACTTTGAGGGAAAGAAGGTAGCACTTGGATCCTGGCGGACGAGCAGGAAAGTGGCGGCAGTTCCGCTCTTGACTGCACCCAAAACGAGCGAAGGATACATTTGGTCCTGCGTATCGCGCCACTCCGCTGGTTCCCGCTGGGGCGTACGAAACTGGCAACAGTTGCGCGTTCGGAGGCGCCCAAGGAAAAGGCGACAGCTCAGAATATACATTAGCACGAGAAGGCAAACGCAACTGCGGCAACACCACGAAGAGAGGGAAGGCGACGCGAGGAAAGAGTGAACAAGAGGAGTGCCTTATAAACGATGGTAAAGGCATATGAGAAGGAATCGAACGAAATAGCATGATTATGCGAAGGGTAAGAAGCATGGCACCAAATGAGAATTCATGTAAAGCCCAACGTCGACATCCGACCCATCGTATCACGTTCAAATCGCGAGCAACTGCGGCAAATATACCACTTTACAGACTGGACGATTGGCAGTTCGGTGCGGTAACTTAGAACGTAAGGTTCAAAGGGTAGGGGTCGCAGGAGAAGCGGCTTTTTCGGCTTAGCGGCGCTGAGCCCCCTCTTCTCTGCAAAAGGAGAAGGGGCCCCCCGGGGTGCCACAACCATGGTGGTCGCCGCCTGGCTCGCGGTCCCAGCGCTGGCCGCCGCGCTGCGCTGGGGCGCAAGCGCGGCCGCCGCCGTCGGGCTGCCCGCGCCGCTGGACCCCCGTCTTGCAGCCAGCGCCGCCTCGGCGCCAGACGCCCCGCCGCCGCCCGCCGCCGCTACGCGGGCCTCCGCCGGAACACGGGCGCGCCCAGCGCCCGCGGCGCCCGCCTTGGACGCCGTGTCCCTCTTGGGTACGATGACGTCGATCATTTCTGCCGCCTCGGGCTTCGCGAAACTCGACGACGCGGTCTCCCTGGTGGCCATGACCGGAGGCCGTGACTCGTTCGGGGAGTCGAGCAGAGGTTTGATTTTCTCAGGGACGCGTCGCCCACCGAGGTGACGACATCGCTGCCAAGGGCGGCCCAGCCGCCGCTAAGAGTCCCTGCCGAGCACGACGGGTACTACGGTTACTACTATGAGACGGAGCCGGGCATGCCGCGCATGACGGCGGCCCAGCTCACCAGCCACACCGCGCCAAACATCATCGTCGCGGACGACGGGGACGATGGCTACGACGAAGACGAGGAGGAAGACGGCTACGAAGAGACGGGAGAGCCGCCCGCCCCGGGCCTCAGGCCCGCGCCCCCGTCGCGGATGGAGGTGGGACCCGGCTGGCTGCCCGCCTGGACGCCAGCGCCCCCCACCCACGCGGCCGAGAATATGAGAAAGCAGAGGCAGGCGGAGGAGGAGGGTGAGAAAGCGGAGGGGGAGGTTGAAGTCCCCCGCAAACCTGACGAGGCGAGGTCATCCGCCAAGTGCGCCGCATGGCGCAAGGCCAACGCGTCGGCGGAGGCGTCGCCGTCGGGTGCTGCGGCGATGTCGCTGTCGGGCGCGTCGCCGCCGCTGTCGGCCGCGGCGGCCGCCCACTGGAATAGCGGAACCTCGTCCGCGTCGGCGGCCGCTGCGGCTGCCCACTCGGCAAGCATCGGGCGGCTCGCCGAGAGAAAGCTGGCAAGAAAAGCCAGCCGCCAAACACGGATTTGAGCCAAAAGGACGTGTCGACGATGGGTCGAATCCGCCAAGCCCTGCAAACCCTGGCTTTGTCATGTTTCTAGCATCTATAAAAGCACGCAGCCACTGATAACCCCGATGCAAGCACATACTCAACTTACACATTCCTAAGGCGCAACTCCTACGATTAACTAAAATAAACAGATCATCACCAAAGGTGTTTTTACTTACCAACTTGCATACATGCATGCGTGCATGCACGCGTGCATGCGTGCATGCATGCATGCATACATACGTACAAACATATATGCAAACATACATGTACATACATATCTGCATGCCTGCATGCACGCATGCATACATATACATAGATGATCCCGGGCTCCCGGTGTGATTCCAGAAGGCCCGGGAGTGTCCTCACGTGCTCTCTGCCGCCGCCCGTTTTGGCTCTAATAATTGTAGGGCCCTTGGCTGATTGAGCTACGATCCGCTCTGCGAGCGATTCCAAACGATAGATCCGCGATCTTTCCATATCACAGTGGTAGCGGAGCGGGACTCAGCTGCCGGCGCTGCGCGCCTCCATATTGTTAGCCACGACGACGCCGTCGTGCACCATCACGGAATCGACGCCCAGCGGCGTCCTGCGAGCCCTCATAGGCCTGAGCATAGCGCTCTACTTCGCCAGCGTCAGCGACGCCAGCACCAACGCCAGCGTCAGCGACGCCAGCGCCAACGCCTACTACGCCTACATCCCTGCCAACTCCAACGCCAGCGTCAGCGACGCCAGCAACTACGCCTGTGTCAGCGACGCGGCCTACTTCTCCTACGACGGCGTCAGCGACGCCAGCTACTTATCCTACGACGGTGTCAGCGACGCCAGCTACTTCTCCTACGACGGTGTCAGCGACGCCACCTACTTCTCCTACGACGGCGTCAGCGACGCCAGCTCCTTCTCCCACGACGGTGTCAGCGACGCCAGCTACTTCTCCTGCGACGGTGTCAGCGACGCCAGCCACTTCCCCTAGGACGGTGTCAGCGACGCCAGCTACTCCCTCTACGCCAGTGTCAGCGACGCGGCCTATTTCATCTTCGACAAGATGGGGGATAACTTCAACTATGCCAACAACGTCATTCCTACTTGGAACGGCGACCCAGCTACATGGAGAGATTACAAGCAGGAGGTCAAACTTTGGAAGCTCAGCGAGAACCTCGCCGTGTCCCACAGTCTCGCGTCGAAGCTCGTGCTAAGGCTCAGCGGGACGGCACGGGGCGCAGCGCTCAGCATGACGGAGGAACAGCTGCACCCGGCAGCCGCAGCGGACATCGAGGACGCCGACGATAAGAAGCGCAACAGGAATCAGGTCGGCATCGAGAACGTCTTGCAGCACCTGGAGGCCAGCTTAGGTCAGCAGAAGCCAGTGCAGAAGGGCGAGACGCTTGAGAAGTTTTTCGAGTCGACGCAGCATCACCGACGCAGAGGTGAACGCATGACGGATTGGCTCATCCGTTTCGAGACGGGACTACAGCAGCTACGCGAAAATGAGGTGGATCTCAACGCGCTGGACGACGTTGCAGGATGGTTCCTGCTGCGGAAGGCTGGGCTCACAGCGGAACGCCGTGAGCGTGTTTTGCCTACCCGACGAGCACTGCGGCTACCAGCTTATCCGCGGACTGCTGGTCAGGATGTCCCCGGACATCCACGCGTCGGAGCGCCGCGCCCTGCCGCCCAGACCGTGGAACAACCAGTCGCGCCCACAAGGCGGCTGGCGCAACGCATCCTCCAGCCGTGGAGGGCGCCCCACCAGCGTCGTCGACGAGCCAGGCGACGAGAACGACGAAGATCAAGAGGGGGATGACGAGGACGAGGCCGACGTACAGGACATTGTCCGTCAGGAGCTCGAAGCCTTCAGCGCCGAGCTCGAGTCATCCAACGTGGACATCTCCGAGCTGTTCGACGGCGACGACTCCGCCAAGGTCGAAGCTGCCGCGGCGGAGCTTGCCGCCATTCCCGAGGCCATGGCCGCCATTAGATCGGCTCGGGAGGACCTGAAGGGCCGCGGCAAGTCGAACAAGTCCGCGCCGACCCGCCGACCGACCAAGCTGCAGAGCCGGGTCGACCAGCGCAAGAAGAATTCGGCGCGCTGGGACTGCGGCGAGGCCGGGCACTGGACGGGGGACAGCCAATGCCCCACGCCGGGCGCGCGCAAGTTCGCGCCCAAGGACGGCAAGTCCAAGGGCGGTGGGCGCGGAGGCCGTGGAGGTCGTCCGCAGCGCCAGGCGCACATCATCGAGCGCGACGACTAGGTGGTCCAGTTCGCGGACGAGGAGATCACCCTGCACCCGCAGGGCCCCGTGACGCCGCCCCCGGAGGCCTGCATCTCGGAGCGGCTCATTCACCACCTGCCGAACGTGAACGTCGCGATCGGCAGCGATAAGCCCCAGGACGAAGGCATCGGCGCGGTCGACACCGCCTGCCCTTTCTGCGTCTCGGGCAAGAAGTGGTACGACAACTACAAGGGCATCCTCACGAGGATGGGCCTCGCCGACCAGATTCTCGAGGAGCCAGGGGGCGAGGTCTACAGGTTCGGCAACGGAGGCACCCTACCCAGCAAGCTGCGCGTCACCGCGCCGCTTGTGCCGTGCGGCCAGGCCAGCCGCATCGCGTGCAGCGTCGTGGACAGCCCCACGCTCGGCCTGCTCATAAGCCGGGACTTCATCCAGCCTTCCAAGATCGACATCTCGCTCTGGAAGGGCCAGATCCGCATCGGAAACGCCACCCAGAAGCTCACCACGAGCGCCGCGGGCCACCCCGCGATCAAGCTGCAGCCAGAAAACTGGCGCGCCATCCGGGATGCCGGAAGGGAGCACAAGTCCGGTGTGAAACGA
This sequence comes from Prorocentrum cordatum, assembly GCA_963575745.1. Taxonomy (NCBI): domain Eukaryota; class Dinophyceae; order Prorocentrales; family Prorocentraceae; genus Prorocentrum; species Prorocentrum cordatum. Next base: position 44,471 of record CAUYUJ010007335.1, read on the forward strand.
CAGCTGGACAAGACCATGTACATAGAGGTCGAGAAGTCGATCGATCGCCGCGAGAGGAAGACGAGGACGGGCGACCCGCCGACGGTCAACAGCACTACCCGTCCCAGCGCGCTGATCGACACCATCAACAACCTCGTTACGAAGAAGGAGCTGAACGTCCCGAGGCGGCTCGGCTCCTGCCTCGACGACCGAGGGGATCACGGCTGCTTTCGGCCGTCGCCTCAGCCTTGGTTTGCTGCTCTACCGCAGCACCAGCTCCTAGCCTCACGCTTGCTATGCTGCCGGAGGCCACCTACCCCACGACGTACACTACCGAGCCCCTTCAGGACTGCATCGCCTGCGGCGAGACGACCTTCGAGGCCTGCAGTCATCAGGGTTTTTGCTCGGACTGCGTCTTCGGCACGCCCGTGACCCTGAGTTACGACCAGTACGTCATCACCAGCGACTGCCACGGACCCGAGGTCAACATCGTGGAGGAGGAGCAGTTACGCGTGAGGACGCTCAGGAAAGGGACGAAGCCGCAACTGATCGCGGGCAAACGGTCAGCCTTCGTCACCAGCAAGAGCGGCATCCAGCCGCACAGGACCGGCCAGGCTCCAACAGCCGACCTGGCCAAGTCCACGACCCGATCCAGCCCGACTTCCACGCCGACCAGCACCGTGCTCTACGAGTGGCGCTGCAACTCGGACAGCAAGCTCAGCGCAACCTGGAGGAAGAAGGGAGGAGCTGCTGTCAGGTGTGGCCTTCCAGGTCTCGACCTCTCCAAGCAGTTCGTGGTCCACGAGCTGGAGGGCCGGATCAGAAAGAACCTTGCCTCAGGCAAGAGCGCGCGAGTTCACGCGGCATTTCCCTGCCAGCCGTGGACTTCACTACAACGGCTCGTCGTCAAGATCGACCCGAGCAAGCTGCCCGAGCTCAAGAAGGATCGGGCGAAGTCGCAGCAGATGATCGGCCTGTTCCTGCAGTCGATGTCTCGGCTGCGCAAGGAGTTCGGCGCTCAGCTCGCCGTCTCATTCGAGCGGCCGAGGTACTGCGACGGATGGGACCCCACCAAGAACGCGACCGCCGAGAAGCTGAAGGAGCAGCTTCCGCGCATCGTGGACTTCAATGGCTGCGCGTTCGACCTCAAGACGAAGAAGGGGATCCACATCAAGAAGCCGTGGCGGATCATCACCAACCACGTCGGGTGTGACGACTCGCTCAGGCGCTTCTGCAGCGGGGGACATCCTCACGCGGAAGCCCGCGGTAAGGACGCCAAGCGCAGCGATAACTACACGGACAAGCTCGCGAAGGTGCTCCCCGAGCAGCTGCGACGTCCGAACCGACGACCTGTTCGAGAAGCTCACCCTACATCGACGACGAGAAGAGCAAGCAGAAGGACGGTTCCAGCCGCTGCAGCCGCGCAGGAGCCAGCGCTCACGGCCGCGGAGGAGCGGACACTTCGGTCCGCAGTCATGCAGCTCCACGTCAACACTGGGCACCCGTCCAACGATTCGCTTGCGAGAGCTATCCGCGTGACAGGCGAATCGCAGAGGTCCATCGAGATGGCCCTCAACCTCTACTGCGAGGTATGTGCAGCACATCAGCGACCACTACCTCACCTGCCAGGAAGGATCAGACTGGACAGGGACTTCAACGACTCCATCGGCGTGGACCTTTTCACCCTGGCCGACTACGCGGGCAACCAGCTGATTTTTCTGAATGTGGTCGACCTGGCCTCAGGTTTTACGATGCCAATTGTTTTCGCTCGACTGCTGCAGATTTGGATCACGCCTGCCGGCGCTCCTCAGCGTGTCATCTTTGACGGAGGAGGTGAGTTCGAGCGCGAGTTCTCCAAGGAGCTCGAGGACATGGGCTGCCGCTTGATGACGACATCTGCGGCCACGCCGCAACATAATGCTACCGTGGAGCGACACGGAGGCCTGTGGAAGGTGCACGCGAGGAAGCTGATCGACCAGTTCAGCATCAAGTTCGACCAGACCGCGGTCGCTCACAAGGCCCAGTGGCTGACCGCCTCCGTGTGCTGGGCCATGAACAGCCGCGTCAACTCCACGGGCTACTCGCCGTCGCAGTGGGTGCTCGGGCGAGGCCTTCGCCTTCCGTACTGCTTGCTGGACAACGCCGGAAGGCTGCCCCTGCATGAGCGCATCGTGTCCAATAAGCCGTTCTCGGAGAAGATCGCCATCATGAAGACCGCGCAGACCTCCACGCAGCAGCTCAGGTTTAACCGGTCCCTATCCAGGGCGCTGCTGGCCCGGTCCCGGGCAGATGGAGCTCAGCACGCCAGCGACGTCTACCAGACAGGCGACCAGGTGTACTACTGGAAGGGCAACGGCAAGCCCAAGCGCGAATGGGCTTTGCAGTGGCACGGGCCCGGCATCATCATCGGATTCGAGGGCACCTCGAACGTTTGGGTCAGCCACCGCTCCACTACTGCGAAGGTCAACCGTGGGCACCTACGCCACGCCACGGCCGCGGAGCTCGCGCCGCGGGGCCAGGTGCTGAACGCGCTGAACAGCGACCTGCCGCCAGGCCCACCGCCAGGCGCCCCGCCGGGGACCTCAGGGCCCGCACCTCCTCCGGACTCTGGAGGAGGCGGCGGTGGTGCAGGCGGCGGCCCTCCGCCGCCCGGCCCAGGCGGAGGAGGAGGACCTGCTGGACCCGCGCCGCCAGACGCAGACGAGGACATGTTCCTCGACCTGACCGGACCGGCGCCGCAGAAGCGCCCCCGCAGTGAAGACCAGCCTCCAGCACTACCCGCGCTACCAGCACCAGCACAGCAGCCAGCCATCGCGCAGCGCAACTTCGGCAACGTTGAGATGTCCGCAGCAAATCAGCGCATTCATCAGTGCCATGAGTGGCTGGCCCGCCGTCAAGGTGACGGTGGTTTCACTACCAGTGGAGGAGCTAGCGGCGGTGGAGGATCGGCCCCGCCGCCCCCGGGAGGAGCCGTGCAGCAGCAGCCGCCGCTGCCGCCGCCAGCGGAGCCGCAGCCGCCAGCGGAGCCGCAGCCGCCACCTGCGGCAGCCGACCCGCCGGCGCCAGACTCAGGCGGCGCTGCCGCCTCTGCGGATGCCGCTGCTCCTGCCGCCGAAGAATTTCAACGTCCTGACGTCGAAGAATTTCAACGTCCTGAACCCGCACCTCAGGGCCCAGTCGACGCCGACGAGGACGACAAGCAGTCCGACAGTTCCGGATCGGACATGATTCGGGAGTGGGCTCAGATTGCGGAGGAGCAGGCGCGCCAGGAGACCATGGCTCGCCGCCCACTGGACACCGAGAACAAGCGCGGTACCAAGACGCAGCGCCAAGTTCAACAAGAGAACGCACCAGTGGCACTGCAGCGTAACCGCCAGCAAGAGCTCGACCCCCGCGAGCGCGCCGCAAAGCGCAAGGAGCAACATAACGACCTGCCTCAGTGCTTTAAGAGGCCGAGGGACACGAACAAGCTCGACCTCTACCTGGACAACTACTTCCAGAAGCACGCGGACGAGCTCTACGCTAGTACACGACTCCGTGAGGCACTGCTCACGGGGAACGCCACCGCCAAGGAGCTCAAGTACGACACGTTGAGCGCCACCGAGAAGAAGAACATGGACGCCGCCATGAAGACCGAGTGGTCCAAGTGGACGGAGTTCGGCGCCTACAAGAAGCTCCCGCCCAAGGAGCTGAAGGAGCTCCTGCGGCGCAACCCTGGAATTCGCCCTGTGGGCACGCGCTGGGTGCTGACCAGCAAGGGCCAGAACGTCATGAAGGCTCGCCTGGTCGTGCAGGGCTGCCAGGAGGACAAGTCGCAGATCAGGACGGACGCACCTACGGGATCCAGGGACGCGCTGTGCCTGACCCTCGCTGCCGCAGCCCAGAAGGGCTGGGATCTCTCGTCCTACGACGCGATGACGGCCTACCTGCAGTCGGGTAACATCGAGAGGCTGCTGCCCCTGCGCATGCCGGCCAAGAACCCGCCGCCAGGGATACAGCCCGGCGAGATCGTCATGGCCACAGGCGCGATCTAAGGGACGCGCGACGCCGGGAGGCAGTGGTAACTCTACGCGCAGAAGGTCTTCGTCGAGCATGGCCTTGTGGAGAGCAAGCTCGAGAAGGGCATCTACTACTTCTACGACGAAGGTGGGCTCGCCGCTGTGGTCCACTCTCACGTGGACGATTTCCCGATCGCCCAGCGCAGCAACTCCACGAAGTGGAAGGCTACCATCGCCTCGCTGGGGAAGAAGTTGCACCTCAAACAAGTCGAAGGGGTCATCAAGTACTGCGGACGTACCATCACCAAGCTCGACGACGAGTTCCGTGTGACCCAGGCCACCGCTGCATTGCAGGTGGACTTTGTCGACCTGAAGGCCACCAAGGGCCGAGGTGCCGAGGGCCGGCTCACCGCCACCGAGGTGGCGAGCTACCGCCACACGCTCGGGCAGCTGTTGTGGCTGGCGGTGCAGACCCCGGTAGACATAGCCTGCCCGGTGAGCTTCGCAGCTCGCCGCGCCAACGTCGCCACCGTGGCCGACGCGAAGACGCTCAACAAGACGGTTGCCTACGTGCACTCCACCGCGAACTTCGCGATCGTGCTCAAGCGCAAGCTCGTCGACCTGGAGACGGCCATCACCGCGTGCTTCAGCGACGCCGCGTTCGCCAACGTGGACGGCGTCAAGAGCCAGTGGGGCATGGTGATGGGGCTCACCCACCGCCCGCGCGACGTCGTCGGTGGTCGCTACGACCTGTGTCTGCCAGTCGCCTGGCACTCCGGCACGGTCAAAAGGTCGGTGAAGTCGACCCTCGCCGCCGAGGGCCACGCCACCCTCGAGGGATCGGAGACCAACATATGGTTCCGACAGCTGCTCACCGAGGCCTACAACCCCAAGAAGGCGCTCAAGCAGATTGGCGTGCTCGCCGACAAGCGCCCGGGGGAGATCTACAGCGACAGCAAGGGCCTCGTGTCGCACATCCAGTCCGATGTGGGCCAGTCTACGGACAAGCGGTTCCGCATCGTCGCCTCCATGATCAAGGAGGCCGTGCACCCCAACAGCGCGCTCGAGCTCAGTTGGATCCCGACCTGGGCCATGGTCGCGGACGCCCTGACGAAGGCCATGGAGGCCGGCGTCCTGCTGTCGTTCTTCGGGGCCCGCAAGCACACCTACGGGACCCGGCAGCCGCGCGCCGCCATGCTCGCCTCGGTGCTGTTCACCTGCCTCGGCAAGGTCAAGGGACAGCCAACGCCTACGCCGACGACGCCGGACTTCAGCTATTACCTGTGCCTGCTGACATTCGCGCTGTTCTACGGTATGGCCATCGGGTCCGGCATCTTCATGATGCTGTGGACGATCATGAGGCAAAACCACGCGATTGCCACCGAGCAGAGCGTCGCCGAGGCCAAGGCCATGGGCGAGCACCCTGGCTGGGACGGCCGCCTACTGGGCCGGCGCCGCAACATACCGACGATCCCTGAGGACCACCCTGTCATCATGCAGCCCCCTGGAGGCGCAAGCAGTGCGAGTTCGGCGACATCGGCGTCTGGCGTGTCTTTCGGACACCCTCCATTGCAGCCACCAATTCCAGAATTTCCAGCACTGCAGCAGCCGCCGATGCCGCCAATACCGCCACCTTCCAGTGCATCGCCATCACCGCGCACGGCAACATCGACCCCAGGATTGGGACGATCGAGGTCAGCAAGGGCCACAAGCAGCTCAGGCAGCTCGGCACCTACATCGCCAAGCATCGTTTCCGTGACGAGCTCATCGAGTGCGATCAGCGCCAGTGGAGCCCAGTGGCACGGGTCGTCGCCTACGGTAGAGCCCAGCGACCTGCTTGATTAAATCAGCGACCGGCACGACTACGTGGTCGGCCACAACTGAGCTGCAAGAAGCACGCTTCTTGGCTGACCCGTTGCTATCGCAGCAGCAACCCGGATTTCACGATCTTCCCGCCGGGCGTGATGCGTGACCTCATGGGTCGATGGCGCAAGATCACAAGCCGAGAGGGCGGACGAGGATCAGATCTGACGGACAAGCCGATGAGGGCCAAGAAGGGCGACTGATCCCTGCTGCTGCCCAGACTGTCGCGTTTTTCATCATGACTTTGTCTACGTAAGTCCGCATTGCCGTTTCGGATTTCACACCTTGTGGAAAGATTTACACGTAACTCCGCATTTCCGAAGCTTCAGTTCAGTGTGCACAGTTTTTTTGATGTGATGACGATCACACCCATTCAGATGGCTCTGTTGAGTTTTGTCGCCTAGCGATCGGACTCTAGCCACGCCTTGTCTTTGATTATAGCGCCGGCGGCGCTGAGAGCTGTGAATACCCTGCAGGTCGCGCGTAGCGCATCCGCTTAAATGCCCCGACGGGCTGCCTGCGATTGCAAGCCGTGTCGAGCCGTTTGCTCGCCTTCTGCCAGCGCGCCTGGCCTCCGCCTAATGAAGCTAGCGCCAGGCTTATGCGCCCGGCTGCTCACGGCGCATCGCGCGCGCCCGCCCGCTGCTTTTTGAGCACCGGGCAGGAGGAGTGTGATTCCAGAAAGCTCGGGAGTCTCCTCGCGTGCTCTCTGCCGCCGCCCGCTTTGGCTCTAATAATTTTAGGGCCCTTGGCTGATTGAGCTACGATCCGCTCTGCGAGCGATTCCAAACGATAGATCCGCGATCTTTCCATATCACACCGGGCCCACGCCCCCCCCCCAGATGGTATGGTCCCAGGATTCCTCGGGCCCCCCCCAAGATGGCATGGTCCCAGAGACGACGACGACGACGGCGACGACGACGACGACGGCGACGACTACGATGACGGCGACGACGACGGCGGCGGCGGCGGCGGCGACGACGACGGCTGCGGCGGCGACGACGCCGGCGGCGGCGGCGGCGACGACGACGACGACGACGACGACGACGGCGACGACGACGATGACGACGACGACACGACGACGACGACGACGAGGACGACGAGGACGACGAGGACGACGAGGACGACGGACGACGATGACGACGAGGACGACGATGACGACGACGACCTCTGAACCACCACAGCACCACACCACATCCACAGGGGGGGGGGCACCGCAGCGCAGCACCACGCCACGCCCACTTCTGAACCGCCACAGAACCACACCACATCCACAGGGGGGGGGGGGGGGGGGCACCGCAGCGCAGCACCACGCCACGCCCGCGGGGGGGTGCGGGGGGGGCCATCGCGCGGGGGGGGGGCCAATGGCATCAGCATTGGGGGGGGGCCCAAGCCCTGGACCATATACCTGTATACATCGACACTGATCTACACACACTAGAACCATCACGCGCCTTTCGTGCGCGCTCGAGTTCTAGGCGGGCTGGATGGTCGAACTCTCGGGGGCCTCTATATTAGAAAGAGCGTGTTCTATCGCTGCTGGCGGAAAACCAAGGGGGTCACTGGGGGCCCCCAACCCGTTCTCCCCCCCCCTCGAAAACCGGGGGAGGGGGGGGGGTCACTACTGGTTCGAACCCCCCCAAAAAAAACCCATCATGAAAAGGGGGAGGGGTCGCTGCCGGTTCGAGGCCCCCCCCCCCCCAGTATGACCCCCCCCCTTTCGCCGCCGGCAAACGAATCTCGTTTCTCGGGATAGTTGGACAGTGGTGAGGATACTGGGGCAGTGGTGGGAACGGTGGTGGTGGTGGGAACAATGGCGGGGGGGCAGTGGGACAGTGGTGCGGACAGTGGTGGGGACGGTGGCGGGGACAGTGGTGAGGGGTGGGACAGTAGTACTGCGGGAAGAGTGGTGGGGACAGTGAGGACAGTAGGACAGCGCACTGGGACAGCGGCGGGGACAGTAGGGACAGTGGGACAGTGGTCGGAGCAGTGGGGACAGCGGAACATTGGGGGCACTGCGGGAAAAGCGGGGAGAGTGGGACCGTGGTGGGGCGCGGGGAGAGTGGAGACAGTGAGACATTGGCGGGGGCACTGGTGGGCACAGCGGGGACAAGGGTGGGAAAAGTGGGGACAGCGTGACAGTGGTGGGGACTGTGGGACAGTGGTGGGGACGGTGGCGGTGGGGATAGTGGTGTGGGTACAGTGGGAATGTGGTGGGGTCAATGGAACAGTGGTGGGGACAGTGGCGGTGGGGGCAGTGGCGAGGGCGGTGGTGGGACATTGGGTTCCAACGTGGGTCTCTTAGTATAGAGAGGGTCATGAAACAAACGTTGCAACGCACATTCTGCGCATCTGTGCATGCGCGGTCTGGCAGATCGGGGCGGCATCATCGCGACGCCAAGGGGCGTCGCGGACTCGAGCCTTTGGCCTGGAAGCACGAAGCGCACGATTACCCATATCATGAAGTTCTGCAACCAGTCACTATGCTCTGGGGGGGCGCGGACACGCAAAACACTGTTCAACTAATCGTTAGCTGGCGCCCGCGTCGAACTCATGCCCCATCCCCCGCCTTTTCCAAATATCCATTCGCTGCGGCCCCACCCTCCTCATGCCCCTCCGATTGCCCCGGCCCCCATCATGCCCTTCATCCACACTGCCCCCCCCCATGTGTCAATTCACGTCGTTCCTCGTCGTCCTCCTGAACCGGATTCGTTCCCCCATCGTCCACATGCCTGCCCTCCTCCCATCCTCTGCGCCCTAGTGCACATCATGCCCCCAACTTTTGCCCCCCCCCACCTCCCTCGCCCTCGTGATGCTGACGCCGATGGTGCAGATCCTCCTGGGCTCTCTTCCTCCGCTCTCGTCCAGCCCCGCTCATCCTTGGCCCCTCGGCCACCCCTCCTATCGAACCCCTTCCTTCCCACAGCCCACCATCCCCACCCCCCCGCGCCTTTGCGTGCCCAGACCACGGCCCCCTCCTGGACCAGCCGGGAGACCCGCGGAAACTCCCGCCCAGTGACCACTCCAGCGAGAGGCGCGCACCAAATGCACACTTGGAGACACGAACTGTGCATTTCGACCGCGCACGACGCCGCCCCTGGACCAGCCGGAAGAGAAACGCGAAAGTTCCCGCCCATTCAACACCACCCGCGAGGGGCACACTCCAAATACACAGATGGGAACGAGATCTGTGTACACAGATCACACCATGATATGTGTAAACAGCGGGCCCACACGAAAATACACAGTTGAAGACACAAGCTGTGTACACAGATCGCACCTTGATCTGTGTATTTCGAAAACGCGAACGCTCGCCACCTCGAGGGCGCCCCGACTTTGCGAACCCAGAACCGAGGTTGACATGCCCAGCTGGGGGGGGGATGCAAATGCGCACTTCCCCGGCCCAGGGCGCCCCCGAGAGAGAGCCGCAAATGCGCGCTTTCCTGGCCCAGGGCGGCCGCGGTGCAACGCGGCGCCACAGCGGCCCCCAACGGCCCGAAAACGCACCAAAAGGCCTCGAAGGACCCCAAAGAATGCCGCGCAGGAATCCGAAAACACGAGAGATGTCACATGTCAAGGACCTCTTAACAAGTCAAAGCTCCACGCGTCGCCATATAGATCACTGCTCTGGCAAGGGGGGCGGACCTTGCCGCAGGCACCATTAATCTACATGTTAGCGATGCGACTGTGTTCGGCGGCCGTGTCGCCCGCATTTCGGGTGCGCCCCGAACTCTCGCATTGGCAATCCCCTCTGTTTGGTTGCGCCGCTGTGCTCGGATATCGAAAAAGCATTTACCGCTGACGCGGGCGCGCGGCGCCAGGGACTTCACTTTTCGAACGAGGAGGGCGGGCGAGGTAGGACGACGGATGGTGGAGCAGGGAGGCAAAGAGGAACGAGGAATAATGAGGGAGGTGGGAAGGGGCGCTCCCCCGCCCGAGCCGCGGACGCTCTCGACACCATCCAGGGGGGGGAGAACAGGAAGGGGGACGGAGCAAGGGCGAGGACGACGACGGGAAGCAAAGTATCCTGGGTCCGCGTATAGCCATATGTCTGCGATTCGGGTGCGCGCGCTTTCTTCGAGGCACTTCGAGCCGGACCCAGACTGAATTCACTAATTCCTCAAAGCTGTGTAGACGCTCTGTCCTCTGTTCCCTCTCCTGCACACCGGCCTCATAACAGAGGGGCAGTGGATTCCGAGTGGGACAATGGGACAGAGGTACACTGGGGACAGTGACAGTGGGGCAGTTCAGTGGGACAGCGGCTGGGACAGTGGGACAGCGGGAAAGTCGGGACAGTGGTTGGGGCCGCGGGGAAAGTGGGGAGAGTGGGACCGCGGTGGGAACAGTGGTGGGGACAGTGGGGAAAGTGCGACGGTGGTGATGGCAGTGGTGGGGACAGCGGGGACGGTGGCGGGAACAGCGGGGACAATGGTGGTGAGGACAGTGCTGCTGGGGACAGCAGTGGGGGATGCGGTGCGCACGGTGGTGGGGGCCCGGGAGTCGTTTGCTGGCGGCGACTGGTGGGGGCGGTTCGAACCGGTAATGGCCCCCCCTCGGATTTCTGGAGGGGGGGGGTTCGAACCAATCGTGACCCCCCCCTCGGTTTTCTGGAGAGGGGGAGGGATGTCGGTCCGAACCGGCATGGACCCCCCCCGGTTTTCTGGAGAGGGGGGGGGGGGGCTTCGAACCAGTTGTGACCCCCCCCCCGGTTTTCTGGAAGGGGGGGGGGGGGCTCGAACTGGTAGTGACTCCCCTCCGGTTTCCCGGACGAGGGCGGGGGGGGGCCGGGAGGGGGGGGGGCCGGGGGGAAGGGGGGGGTGGTTCCAGCAGAAAGGATTTTCGAAGGAGGGGGGGTCTGGAGTTAGTTTTGTTTTCCAGCGTGAGCTGTCAAGCCATGTGTGCATTGAGCCATAACGTATACGGATAGCCGTATAAACATTCAAACATCTCTCAGACATTTCTGATGGTTCTGAAGCCTCTTACCCCGAACTCATACACACTATAACTCCGATGCCTGTCCTTTAAAGAACCGTGGGACAACGCACATATAAGCGGAGCGTGGGGCGATCCACCACTGCTTTAAATCATAAAGCTTGGCTCTAGATACATAGCTTCTGCAAGACATGCAACTATGCTTTTCTAACATCAGACTGGCTTGCTAGGCTACAGTGGAAACTCATGTGCTTTCCGAGCTTTATCGGGGAAGCTGGAGGTAGGACGAGTCAGGAGCAGCAAAACGCACAAGCAAACGCTCATTTCTCCTCATCCCATGATATAATACATGTATCTCGCGGGTAATCTCCCACGGCTGCAACGCATGTCGTAGTAGACGTCGTAGTGCAGCTACTCCTGAAGATTCTGCTCTCTTGTGTCGCACTGCCTGGCCCTCGATGAGGGTGATCTTCCACTTGCCTGTAGCGCAGTAGATCAGGAGCTGATCGAACCAACCTTGTTTCGTGAGACCATCTGCGAGCATGATTCTGGTTGGAACGTGCAACAGTGAACGAATACGATGATGAACGCGATCTTCACAAAGAGCCATGATGGCAACTCTCTGAGACTTATCAGACGGTATACCGCGGCCGCCTGCGATCAGCTCGAAGGGGCCCCTGCAATCTGTCACTGCATCATGCGGTATGGTGGTAATACTATTCTAACTCAGCTCCAGCATATCGCGCGCGGTAATCGTCGCCCTCGGAGGTAGCACCATCTGGCAGAACAACTCTGTGAGCCTTGCCGCAATCAACTGGCCCGTCTGAGTGCAACCGATGGCCGGGAGCGTCTCTGCATGCGAGGTAGAGTGCGAAACTCGTGAAGCCTTGCGCGCACTGAAGAACAGCGTGTGCGCGTAGCCTCCGACCTTGGACAAACTTGCCCTCGTGCGGGTAGCAGCTCTTCTTGCTCGCATGCCCGCAGTCGTGGATACTGCAGAGCCTCAGTGGAAGCTGTACTTGATGGTAGTGCAGGCCGTTCATGTCCTTCGTCTTGCGAGCCTTCGCGAGTACACGATTGGCCATCCTCATGCGTTAAACCCGAGGGCACACCATCTCCAACTGCAGAGAAACCACATCATGAGCAATATCCATTCTCGTGAGGCATAGCCACAACAAACTGCAAACCAACGATCTGAACTGGTGCTGCTCGTACTCGTCCAGCTCCTGGAGGTCCCTCTTGGTGTGGCAACGCGTCCGTAAACTTTGCCTCCGGCAGCTTCTCGAGGTAGTGCTGCTGGTGAACCAGCAGGTGTCCCGGGGTGAGCATCACGTGCCTCATGCCCAGGTAGGTGAACGGAAGGCCTGTCCTCTTCGGGCCCCCGAACTTCTGTCCGACCTTCTTGGCGATATGGTCGAGGAAGTCCTTGGTCGCTGCTAGAAGAATATCGTCCACGTGAATGATACATAGCAATGCAACTTGCCAGCCATTGATAATCATCAAGGAGCACTCGTCGTGAGCGCTCATCCTGTAGCCGATGTCCAGCGTTAGATAATGCAACAGCGCCAGCTGCGACAACAGAGGAGCGTCCACCAGGCCATAGAGCGCCTTGAGGCACTTCAGGATGAAGTGTAGCATGTCTCCATCCAGCACTGTAATCTTGCTCTTCGGGACGTTCCTCCACGGCCTCCAGATGTTAGCCGGCGGGCGAAACCAGACTTGGCGCGCCTCCTTGACCTCGTGGCCTAGCTCCTTCGCTTTGGCCACGACCTCTGAGAACTTCAGGCCTTGAAGAAAAACTGTTGAGATGTCGAAGCTCTCCAGGGTCAACTCGAACTGCATGGCCAATGAGCAGAGTAGCCTGTGGCTTAACCGTGAGGCTGTCGACGAATGGCGGTTTACTGACGTCTTCTGGCGATCCAAGAAACCGCGACCGCAGCACCTCGACTGGACAATTCGCTTCTGCCGGTTCTTCCACTTGCAGAAACAGATGCCGTCCACGACGTTCGTAGCGTTCGAGGGCAGGTCGATATCGAAGACATCGTGGCTGTAGAGTGATACTGCCTCCTCATAGTCGCCGATCTCTACAACATCCCAGTTGTCGATCACCCCCCGAGGTGCGAGGAGGTCGTTAGAAGAAACCGAGAAACACTGGTCCTCGCGAATGTCGCAATGGAAGCACATGGGCCTCGTCATCGGCCCTTCAAGTACTGCAAACGCCTCTGATGCTGTCCAGGGTAACTCACCTCGCTCGGCCTGCTGACTGACATGCAGGATCTGCTCGGCGTCGGCAATAGCATGTGTAAAAAGCTCCTCGTCGAACCGAGGCTCGAAGCCAGACGGATCCACGTTGCGCAGAGGCAGTCCCAGCCGATGCTCCACATGATGCGCATCAAACCACACCTGGTAGCTGCGTAGCTCGAGCTTCTCCTGCTTGTCCTCGTCAACCTTGTCGCTCGTTGCCGGGCCGTAGTCGATAGTCTCGTCGACGTCGGCGGGATCAGCGATGGGCGGGACTGGCTCTAGTGGAGCTGGTGCTCCCGATGCTGCCGATGCCGCTGAGGCGCGAACTCCAGGCGCCACTCGATCATCAGGCGGAGCTTCTGGTGCATCTCGCTTCTGAGGCTGCGGTCTGGCTGCAATCGGTGATGCTGCAGGTCGATGCTTTAAAGATCATTGTCGAACTTGTCGGTCGTGCTCATCGTGCTGGGCTCGTGGATCTGGAGCAGGCCCACAGTCTCTTGTGCGAGACCTATCCAACTCTGACGTAGTTGGCGATGGTCCTTCGTGACTTACTCCAGGTAGAGGTATCTCTGGCAGGGGTCCTAAGATAGGCTCCTCTGGCTGGCCGTAATCGAATGTAGTCTGACGAGCTGGCGAGGGCGGCGTTGATGCCTTAGCCGCTGGAGGCGGCGTAGCTGCTCGCAGGGGTGTCGCTGAGACAGCCACCCCTGATCCGTTGGCCACTGGCTGTGGCGTCTTCGGAGCGGCCACATCCTCACCCGGTATTGGTGCACGTCTTGAGGCTGCCTTCCGTGGAGGGGCCCTCTCGAATACTCTCGATCTTGACCGATCTGCCGTAGCTGGCGAACTGCTTGACGATTCCGACAGCTTGACGATGTCTGTGTCTGGCTGGTCGTCGGGGTCGATCGCGCCTGAACTCGCAGCTGGCGCAGGCGGCGCAGGAGGTGCAGGCATGAACCCCGCGGCTGCTGCAGGTGGTGCTGCTGGAGCAAACCCTTGCGGAACGGCGCCTGCTGCTCCTCCTCCTGGCGGCGGCGGCGGAGGCCGCGCGACGCCTGCCTCGACCTCGGGCGCGACGTCGAACGACGCGTCTGGAGATAGTGGCCTGCGCCTCGCTGGAGGAGGTGCCTTCGGCACGCATGGCTGTGCTGCAGGCCTTGGCATCTGCTTCGCGACTGGAGCTGGCGGCGCCGGTTCACCCGGTGCCTGCCGCGCAGCAGGTGGGGCCTTCACTGGTGGCTGAGGCTGCTGAGGCGGCTGCGGCGGCTGAGGCGGCGGACCACCTGGCCTTGGAGGATCTCCGAGGCCTCCTTGTTGACGATGGTCGCCTTCATCGTCGCCTGCCTCGAGCCAAGAGCCTCCGAACGACGTCCGCGGTGATGCCATCCATGGAGTGGGAGATGGACCGCCAACTCCAGAGGTCGACTTCGGGCGCATCCTCGATCTCGTCGTTTGGCTTGCTATAGCTGAAATACAGCACGAAACTCTCGTCCTTCCAGGGGTCTGAAAACGAGAGCGGCAGCGTCCTGTCCGGCACCGCGCCGCGGATCATGTAGCTCTCGCGTCGACTGTTGTTCCAGGTGATGAGCTGCCCGCGCTGTGCTGCTGAAATGGCATCCGTCCTCTTGCACTTGTTGCCGAACTGAATGCCGTCGAACTTCGCGCCGTTGAGCACTCCAGTGAAAACCTTCTGAGCCACTGTCCACAGCCCCGGGGGATTCTGCTCAAGATCAGGCGGCGCGACGATGTAGCTTCGATCCGCAGTCGAATAGACCAGACCGTAGGTATATGACGAGAAAGCCGCTCCTCTCTACAATCTCCACCATCTGCTTGACCGCGTCGTTGAACTCGTGCTGCACGGCATGGACATGGCCGCCGTCGGACTTCTGATGCAAGAGCCACACGAAGCCCACGTGTGGGCGGAGGTGCCTGATGGGCACCAGCATGATATGGCCTCTCCAGTCGACCACTGCCTTTGAGCCGTCCTGGTAGACCTCGATGACCTCGCAGGGTCCACGCCAGCCTGGATCGTCCTTGGAGTCTGGATCGCGCCAGAGATCGGCCTTCGCGCCGTCTATGATCTTCGCGCGGTCCTCGGGCTTGAACTTCTGCGTCTCGGCGCCCTGAGCCACTGCCAGACGATCCTCGACGATGCTCTGCAAGATCGCCTCTTTGGCCATCATGCGCAGACAAATGGCCACCTCGATGGCGTCTGGAGCGGTCTCGAGCGCCGCGGCAGCGGCGGAGAGCGCCTTGACCTCGGGATCGCACAGCTGGGCCGGTAGCCCAGCAAGCCCTGGTTGGGCGCGTGACCGTTGTAGCTCAACTACTACCGCGACTACTGCTATCTGTGTTGCTACCACGAATACCGCCACTATCTTAATTATTACCTATACCACTACTGCTACGACTGCTACAACTACTACTGACACTGCCCATCAGACTACTACTGCTTCTTCGACTTCGACGACTACTACTACTACTACTACTATGACGACTACTACTACTACGACTACTACTACGACGACTTCTACGACTACCACTACGCCTACGACTAATATTACAAATAACTCTACTACTACGTCTACTGTTGCTGCTATTCGTGCTACTACGACTACGGCCGCGGCTACGACTACGACGACAACGATGACGACGACGATGAAAACTGCTACTATTACTACAACAACAACTACTACTACTACTACTACTACTACGGTTACAACCAACGGCTCGTGATACGACAACTGCGTCTACTACTACTACCACGACGACGACGACGACGACGACGACGACGACGACGACGACGACGACGACGACGACGACGACGACGACGACGACGACGACGACGACGACTACTACTACTACTACTACTACTACTACTAGTACTACTATTACTATTACTACTACTACTACTACTACTACTACAACTACTACTACTACTACTTTTACTATTACTACCACGACTAGTACTACCACCTCTACGACTACTGCTGCTACTGCTGCTCCTGCTACTACTACGTTTATATTATTGGTGCTGCTCTTGCAGATGACGCTGCTGCGACTACTACTACTACTACTACTACTACAATTGATGATACACATACTGATGCATTACTGCTACTACTACTACTACTACTACTACTACTATTACTACTACAACCGATACGTATAGTACGGCGAATACTATTACTACTCACGCTACTACTACGACTACTATTACATTTCCCATACTACTGCCACCATGATTGCCCTTACTATTAATACTGGTTCGAGTGCTAGTACGACGACAGCGACGACCATAACTACGGCTACTACTACTGCTACTACTACTACAACTACTATTACTATTACTACTACTACGACTACGACTACTACGAATAACATTGCTACGAATACGGCTACTAGTGTTACGACTACTGCCACGACCCTACTGCTTCTGCTTCAGTTACTGCGACTGCCACCACCACCGCCATCAGGACGACGACTGCTACTGCGACTACTGCGGGTACTACTGCTAACCACCATAAGTGCTACGAATACTGATAGTACCACCACCACCACTACTGCTGATGCGACTACTACCCCTACTTTGCCTACCAGTACTACTGCTAATGATTGTACTGCGAGCGATAGCACTATAGACCTGATGCGGCTGAAAATCACCATGTGTTAGTACCGCACATTGTACTTATAGTACGACCACTACTGCTACTACGAATGGAACTGCTCATCGTGTTCCTACCGCCAATGTTTCCTTGATGCTACGATTACAACGATTACGCTGAGATGCTGCGATCCAGCGACAACTACTACACCTTCTACGACTGGCGCTACTATTAATATGGCTCGCTACCATAAGTCTACTACCACGACTGCAGTGCATAGTGTGGCTAAAACGATTAGTACTATTATAATACTACGAATAGAACGGTTCCCACCACTGTTTCTACTTCGACTGCTACGGCGACTAACCTTTGTGATGCTATGACTTGCGCGACCCTTACGACGACGGCTACGGCGACTACTGCTACGAATAATACTATGACGACTACTACTACAACTACTGCTACTACTGCTACTACTACCTCTACTACTACTACTACTACTACTACTACTACTACGACTACTACTACTACTACTACTACTACTACTACTACTACTACTACTACTACTACGACTACTACTACCAGTACTATGCCTACCATTACTACTACTACTACTACTACTACTACTACTACCACCACTACCACTACTACTACTACTACTACTACTACTACTACTACTACTACTACTACGACTATAACGACTGCGACTACTCTCACACAAACTACCACGACTACGGCTAGCACACGGCCCCCACTACTATTTGTGCTACTACCACGACTACGCTACACAACTACTGCTTGTGCGACTGAATTAGCTGCTACCCTATGTTGCTGCCACGGCTACCAATCGCACTGCCAACATTCCTGCCACGACGGTGACGACGACGACCGCGTACGACTAGGCATCATACATCTACGACGATTATTCTCATTACTTCTACGCCTACGTCAACCTGTACGCCTACTACGGATACGCCTGTCCTGCACAGCATACAGCTGCCACTCGCACTACACGCGCGAACACGATTAATACTACCATTCCTAATACGAATACTGCTGCTACTATCACTATTACTCCGACTACCATGCTACCGACACGGCTACTACTACTGCTACTACTTATCATGTTGATACCACCACCGCCTCTAATATTACGTTGGCGATCACAACAACTACTACTACCACCGCGACTCGTATTACTATTGCTGGGACTGCTACTCCTACTGCTACGACGAGTACTGGTACCTCGACGGCCGCTACGATTACCACTACCGTTAAACTTACCACTGCTACTCATACGGCTACTGTTACTAGATGTTACTACTCCGACTACTACTCCCACTGCAACTACTACGGCCACGGTTGATACTATTACCGCAACTACAACCAGTACGCCTCCGACTGCTACGACTACTACTAGTACTACACACACTATCTGGACTACGAACACTGTAGATTTTACCACTGGTACTACTACTACTGCTGCTATTGCTGCCGCTACTACTACTACTACTACTACTACTGCTACTACTACTACTACTACTACTACTACTACAACTACTACTACTGGCACCACGACTACTAATACTACGTACACGGCTACTGTTCCTACAGCAATTGTTACGACCACTACTACTAGTAGTTCTAGTACGGCGGCTCTTATTCACACTACTACTACTTTCAACCACGACTACTATTACTACTACTACTACTACTACTACTACTACTACTACTACTACTATTACGATTAGTAGTAGTACTACGACGAATGAGAACATCCCAACTACTACTACCCCGTACTGCTACGACGTACTGCCACCGCCGCAACTACGACTACTGCCACCGCCACTTTTACTACTACTGCTACAACTTCGACCGCTACTACTATTACCACTACTACTTCCACTACTTTTAGCACTACCGCGCTACGACGGCGACTACCTATGACTTGCGTTGGTATGGTTTCGTATGGTTGTACGTATATTTCGACTGCGGCTTCTATGGCTACTGCTCGTGGCACTATTATAATACAAGTACTAGCACAAGTACAAATAGTAGCGCGAGTCCCTGGGTGCTACTGCTATGACTGCCAGTATTAGTTCTACTACTACTGCTGCTACTGCGGCTACGACTACTACGGCTACTATCACTACTAATACTACTACAACTACCACCCACTACTGCCACTAACACTACGACTGCTGCTACTGCTACTACTACTGCTACTACCAATGTCACCGCTGCTACTGCCGCTACCATTGCTACGATTAGCCGTAGTATTCGTAGTATTGCTATTCATAGTACGATTACTACAACAAGTACGACTGCTACACCTACCACTGCACCTGTTAGTACTACTACCACTACTACTACTACTACTACTAGGGTCAAACCTCACTTTCGTGTTTACTGAGAATGAATGGGTAAGGGTAAGGGTAAGGGTAAGGGTAAGGGTAAGGGTAAGGGTAAGGGTAAGGGTAAGGGTAAGGGTAAGGGTTCGGTTCCACACAATCAGTTAAAACCAAATAGAATAACATAGAATAGTCGGACTTTAATCGTACACGAAACAGGAGTTCGGAAACCCACAATTTCGCAATTCGCTGATAGGAAAACAATACAGGGGGCTATAGAGCTAATAGTACACGAAAATGAGTTTCGGAAGCCCACTGATTCTAATAGTGCACGAAGAAGGGGTTCGGAAACCCACAATTTCGCCGTTCGCTCGTAAGAAAACAATACAGGGGCTATAGAGCCAATAGTACACGAAGGTGAGGTTCGCAAACCCATTGTGGAACACGAGAAAACAGCGTTCCTCTTTTCCTGTTCGCTTTCCTCTTCCTCATCCTCCTCCCCCTCCTCTTCCTCCTCCTCCTCCTCCTCCTCCTCCTCCTCCTCCTCCTGCCCGTCCCCCACCTCCTCCTCCTCCTCCTGTTCCTCCTCCTCCTCCTCCTCCTCCCCCTCCTCCTCCTCTTCCTCCTCCTCCTCTTCTTCTCTTCCTCCTCCTCCTTCCTCCTCCTCCCTCCTCCCCCTCCACCTCATCCTCCTCCCATCCTCCTCCTCCTCCCCCCCCTCTTCTCCTTTTCCGCCTCCTCCCCCTCCTCCTCCTCCTCCTCTTCCTCCTCCTCCTCCTCCTCCCCCCTCCACTCCTCTCCTCCTCCTCCTCCGTCCTCCCCCTCCTCCTCTCTCTCCTCCTCCTCCCTCCTCCTCCTCCTCCTCCTCCTCCTCCTCCTCCTAACCATCACGAACCAGAAACGAATAAAACCAAAATGCCTTCCCGAATAAAACCAGAACGACGTCCTTATGAAAACCCACTCTCAAGTGGACCAGAGGGCCACGATCCTCGTGAGGGGTGTTCCGGCATTGGGCGTCGGTGGGCCGTCGGCAGCGCTCCACATTGGGCCAGGGCCACGATCCATGTGAGAGGTGTGCCGAACTTCAGCGTCGGGCGGCGATCCAAATGTGGCGAGGTCTACGATCCGTGTGAGGGTGCGCCGATATTGCTCATCGGTGGGCCGTCGGCAGCGCTCCCAGGTGGGCCAGGACACGATCCTCGTGAGCGGCGTGCCGGAATTGGACGTCGGTGGGCCTTCGGCAGCGCTCCCACTTGGACCAGGGCCACGATCCTAGTGAAGTGCGCGCCGGAATCGCGCGTCGGAGGGCCAGGCCCACGATCCTCGAGAGGGTTGTGCCGAAATGAAGCGGCTGGCAGTGGCGGTTGCTCCAAATCCGACGTCGACACGAAGGACAGGTGTAAAACTGTCGTTTTTTGTTCACTTTCTAATACGAATCCAATCTACAGCCTCTACAGCGAATAGTGCACGAAGGTAGGCATTGGCGCGAAAGACACGAAGGCCAGGTTTGAAACTACGGTTTTCGTAATTCCCCTGGTGGAGTTCTATTAGGCCTGATACAAAAGAAGAGTACACGAAGGTGAGGTTTGTAGCGACACGAAGACCAGGTGCAACCCTACTACTACTACTACTACTACTACTACTACTACTACTACTACTACTACGACTTACTACTACTACTACTACTACTACTACTACCACTACTACTACTACTACTACTACTACTAC
>CAUYUJ010007335.1:65270-85270 GCA_963575745.1 Prorocentrum cordatum
CCCCCCCTCTGCATCACAATGCCTGCGAGCACCGCAATCATTCACGCGGGCGCCGAAGCGCAATCCCAAAGGAGCACAATCGCATAACCATAACAAAGTCGCAGCAATAAGAATTGCAACACGTCTGCAACAACATTGCAACACAACTGCAATAACACAACAAATTGCACCAATGTTGCATCACATGTGTTGATGCGCATTGCATGCTTATACGCTGCTTAACAAAACTGAAACTATACCCCAACGAAACTGCAACAACACTGCAGCACAACTGCAACACAACTGCAACGAAAATGCAGCAACACTGCAACACATGCGTTGCAGTTGTGTTACAGTTTCGTTGTGGTTTCACCAACGCTGCAATACAACTGCAACGAACCTGCAACAAAACTGCAGCACATGTACAGTTGTGTTGCAGTTTCGTTGCGGTTTCACCAACACTGCAACAAAACCGCAACGAATCTACAACAGTTGTAACATGTTAGAGGCGTCTCGACTGAAAGAAACTTATCAAAAATGAAAATTCGCAAAATGTTTACTATTATCTGTGGTTTCGTTAAGTTGGAAACGCCTGGGAAACAAAAACTTAACACTTTTTTTATATATATATATATATAAAAAAAAAAAAAAAAGTTGACAACTTTCCGGAAAGTTGACAAACTTGCAAACGGATAGCAAGTATAAAAAAGTTATCTTGGGCGATCTATAGGGTAGAGGTAAAGACCGAGAAGAGGCTGTACATGATGAACACCAACATGACGACCACAACAAAAACATGCAGAACGCGGTGGTGGCAACAAAGTGTGGCTCTTTTTTTTCACTCTGGGAGAACTGCAGCCACTGGTACGACAAACGGTCGTACGGGCGCAGTCGCCGTTGGCTCAGTCGCCGTGCTGCCGGGCAGCTCTGGCGGTCGCGGACCTGGCTCTGTCGCCGGGCTGCCGGGCAGCTCTGAAGATCGTGGGCCTGGCTCTGTAGCCGGGATGCCGGGCAGCTGCGGAGGTCGTGGACCTGGCTCTGTAGCCGTGCTGCCGGGCAGCTGTGGAGGTCGTGGACCTGGCTCTGTAGCCTTCTCGTTCAAAGAGACCTCATCACATAAAGGATGTATCAACGATCCGGTCTGCTCCCGGTCCTTGTCATACTCCGGCGCGAAAGTCTCTGGGTCGAACTCGCTGTCCTCATGGTCCGAGTCGTGGGCGGCTGGGTAGCAGGTGTGCCACTGCTGCGCGCTGAGCACGCGCGCGCAAGACATCCGCCGGGGGCCACCTCCTGGAAGGCGCCCTTCGATGCCAACAGCACTGCGCATGGCCCCACCTCCGGTGGAGGATGCCAGCCCCTGCTGTGACCACTGCCAAGCACGGCGCTGCTCGTGTGTGTCATCATGACTGGCGCTGTCGGAGGCGCCGGTGGCGGAGCGCAGGCACCTGCGGCCACGACGGATGCAGCTGAAGATGCCGCTGGCCTCTGTCGCGGGGCCGGCGTCTCTGGCCAGGCCTGCCCGGTCGGCGCGTAGCCTGCCCAAGCTGCTGCCGCCGCCGCCGCCTGCCCTGAAGGCTCCTGCTGTGGCTGCGCCTGCTGCTGTTGGCTCGGCGGCCCTGCTGGTTCTCCCGCCGGCGGCGGTTCCTGCTGCTGCCAAGGGTCTTGCTGCTGCCAAGGGCCGCCCTGCTGCTGCCGGGGGTCCTCGCCGCCTTCGGCGCTGCAAGACTTCACCTGGCGCTGCGGCGGAGGCCGCCCGTGCTCCTCCTGGTACTTCTGCGCGCGGTGTCGCGCCCAGTGCTTTGTGCTGTCGCACCTGTACTTGCCGTGGACGAGGTGTCCGCGCGCGCCGTTGGGCCCCGGTTTGGACTCGCTAGTGATCCGGGGGTCACTTCGCGCAAGGTCGTTCGGGCACTTCTTCGACTCTGGGTGGTGGCAGCCGCAGTCTGCGCTCCGTGGCCCCGAGTTGCACACCTGTGTCTTGGGCTTGGCTGGGCCCTTGGCGCCTTTACCTCCAGGCTGTCATTTGCCTTGGCGCATTTACCTCCGCGGCCAGCCATCTGGGCAGCGTTGGCCTGGTTCGACATGGCCGCGACGCGGTCCCTCTCCTGCTGGACGGCCGCAGAAATTAAACCACCCTCGTCGGCAGGAACGGGCGCAGCAGGGAAGGCAAGTGGTGCCTCCTGTGCTCCACGGCTGTCGTAGGCTCTCTGGTTGCTGCTCTGCGCCTCGCCGTGCATGGCGTTCACGCGCCCCCCAGGGCTCCGCCAGTGCGTCTCGACGCACAGGTTCACCGACCCCAACCCCATCGCGCGAACCAGGTTCTGCACCTGCTCGCCTCCAGTCTGCTGGACGATGAAGGCGTAGACAGACGGTGTCACACGGTGTTCCCATAACTCATTCACGTCCCGGTGCTCGTTGACAGCCAGGGATGCCGGGACTGCTGCCTGCAATTCCGGACTCGTGCCCTCGGCGGCCATGGCGCGCACGATCGCGCCTGCTTGCGGGGTCAAGCCGGACCTGTGCATCATGTGCCGGCCCTGGCGCCACCTCTGAACGAAGTTCTCTGCCCCATGCACGGAATCGCGGTGCATCCTTGCCTCGGCGTAGATCCCCCTTGCGATCTGCATCTTCCTAGCGTCGTTTAGGCGCAGCTCCGTCTGGACCGTGTGAAGGAGGGTCTGGCACAGCTGTGCCCCCACCTGGTCGCGGTTCCCCTGGGGAATCCTGTTCTGAATCATCTGCTGCAACTGCTGGAAACGCAGCGCCGCATGGCCGGTGGCCAGCGCCAGCTCGATGATGCCCCTTGCGTTGCCAGTGGCGCACGCCCGTAGCTGTCGAAAGCCGGCCTCCGATGGGCCCGCCACGCCTACATCGCCGAGGTCGACCTCGAACTGGATGATCTTCAAGAGCAGCTGCTTCTGACTCGTAGCAGTAATCCCGGTGATCTCCCGCTTGGGCTTCAGAGCTCGGAAGCCTTAGTTCGCTGCCCGCTCGGCGCTCTGCCGCCCCAGGCTCTGTGCCAAACGTTGGACGCTGTCCGCTTGCTGTGCGACAGCCCACGTCATAGCCTGTGCCACGCGTTCAAAGTTCGCCATTGTTGCTACTGTCGTCGTAAGAAATACGAGTTCAAATCACTGGAAAGCGTCGTCGGTCTGATCCGCTTTCCCGGAGCAGCCCCCAGTTGTTGACGGAGGGTCCGTCTCTTCTGTTTTGGTATCTCTGTCTTATCTTCTGGTTTGACTTCGTCTGAATCAACAGCTGTGATGTCGAACCAATGAATGCAACGAGGTAGACGAGGGACGTTTGTTCTCAGGTCTATGCCGCAGCGGTCACGCTGCCAGTCCTCGAAGCGGCGCTTCTTGGCACGGCGTGCCTCTGCCTCGTCCTTGCGAGGCCCGCGATATCCCTTCCTACGAGTCGCGGTTAAAAGGTATATATACAAAGGTTGCCAGTGTGGCCGGTGAGTTCAAAGCGAGCGGAGCTCGCGCGCTAGCTCGGCCGGCGCGCCCGCCAGCCTTGAGCGAGGAGCCAACATGAGCACGGATGGCAAGCGCGAGCGTTACGTACCGCATGCCGTGCAACTACTATATTATACAGAGCCCCCAGAGAGACCCCAAACATAGTTGAAGCGCAGTTACCTTCATAGTGCACGTTGCGCGCGTCTCTGAGAGCTTGTATCGCAGCGGCTGTTCCCTCTCTCCCTGCGACGGCTGAAGGCGCACGAGGCTTCAGCTGTTGGCACGAGGCCTCCAACACTCGGAATCAATGAGCGGGCGGTCCAAAGTCTAGGAACACTCCGTAAATAAACTATACAATGCGGTCCGGTACACATCGGACATGCAAGTCGGGCATTGTGCAACAAGTGCTCTGCGACATGCCACTTCTCTCTCCTCTGATGCTACTCTGCAGCTAGACGGGGGCCCAAAGTCTAGGTCCCTTGGATCCTTCGCAGCCCTGTAGTGAACGCCGTGCGCAAAAGCATTGTAGATTGTAGACTGGCTCCGAAGGCGGCCCCATTGCGCCAAGTCATGCGCCTCCGAAATGGCGGCGCAAGCTCTCGTGTCTGAGCCGCGTGGCCAGGGCAGAGCGTTCGGGATGGACGACCCCCCGGGCTTCGCGTAATAAAGGCCGCCACAACAAGGCCAAGAAAACGTCGGCTAAAACGAGCAGCGCCAAACATCGCAGAGACGGTCGGCAATCCCAGCCAGGGTCGGCCGCCTGGAACTGGAGGGAGGGAGGCAAAGGGATGACTCCCGTATCTTCGGCTCTCGTCGCCACGGCTGGAGCGCCTCTGAAATGCCGGCCACTCGCCATGCCCCAGGGCGGCGAGACGGCGGCCCAGGGAGTTGCGCATCACCATCACCTGCGGGGCCGATCCCTGAGTCCCTGAGCATGCCGCTGAAGGTTGAACGGGGTCAACTTCGCCACCACTTCTGGGGCCCGAGCGCATCCGCATAGGGTCGTCAGCCGACGCCCCCAAGATCGACGCTTCAGGCGACGGGCGCGCGTAGATCCCCAGCGCGGAAGAACGGAAGACGCATGGAGAAGCAGAGACGGAGGAGGGGCCGAGGAGAACGAGCGGCGAAAGGGCGACGGAGAGATGGGGGGGATTGACAACGCAAGACGACGGGGTGGAGGCAGGGGCAACGGGGGCCCAGAGAAATCGAAAGTGAACCCGACGCCACTGCCGCTCTACTTCCCGCCTGCCCCCTGACCCCCCTTATATCCCCTGGCCCCCGTGCGCCCCGACGATCGCCCCCCGAACTCTAGGGTGGGCCTGCCTCGGCGCAAATTGGCGCCGCGCGCATGCATCGCAACTAGCTGCCGGAAACAGATCCGAGCGAGTCGCCGCCAACGGCGCGGCGAGCCAACGCGAGCAAGCGGGGCGCAGACAATGCCTGACAGAAAAGTCTTGTAACAAACAGGGCGCAGCGAGAGACTGCCACTGGCGCCCCCGCGCCCGGGGCCTACAATTGCCTCCTGGATCAGCGAGGGGCTCGCCGTCGAGCTCGCCCGCCCTAGCTGGGCGCTCGCACTGGGACAATGCCTCGTAAGCTCCGTCGGCCTGTGCCGCTTTCCTCTTACATCTCCTAGTGGCAAGTGGCAGCGCCTCATCAATGCACTGCATATCGTGCCGTGCCGCATCGCCCCGGCAGTCCACTGAGAGCCAAGTAAAATGCGACCCGAGCAGGCGGCCTGCTGCTGAAGCGCGTGGCCGTTGGGCATTCTGCCTTGCGCCCCAAGTCCGATCGCGGCC
The DNA here is from genome assembly GCA_963575745.1 of Prorocentrum cordatum. Classification (NCBI taxonomy): domain Eukaryota; class Dinophyceae; order Prorocentrales; family Prorocentraceae; genus Prorocentrum; species Prorocentrum cordatum. Next base: position 70,507 of record CAUYUJ010007335.1, read on the forward strand.
GGCACCGCGCCGCAAGCAGCTCGCATCCTGACAATTCCCGGGCGGTTGATGAGAATTTGACCGTTGGCATATGGGGAGATGGGGGCGGCGACGCGATCCTCAAAGCGCGCTTTCCTAACCTTTTGCTCCTCCTTGGCCCGGCACCACTCGGCCTCGTCGCCCCCGGCGCCCGAGCCTGCCAGACGGAACAAATCGCTGCGCTCAGACGCGGGGCCGCCCCCATCAGAGCTGGCGTCGCTGCCGGACTCGCCCCTGCGCAAATCGCCCGCCGCCGCCCCGCGCGGGCCCTTGGGGGCCTCGAGGAGCTGGGCCGTGCCAGGCCCGGCAGCTGGATGGGGCCGGCGCAAGCCTGCAGGCGCGCGGGCTGCATCCGTGACCCCCTCGGGCATCTTCAGTTTGACTGGCACCTCGCGCTTGGGTTTTGGGCGCGGGGGGGTGAGGGCGGCAATCCCCCTCGCCGCGGCTTTGGCCACGGCGCACTTCTTTGGGCGTGCTTCGGGGATAACTGGGCACAGCGCCGAGGGCTCGTCGGCCGCGTCCACGACGCTGGCAGCATCGCTGGGGCCAGACACAGAGCGCCGAAGCAAGGAAGGGGAAACCGCCATTCGATCGACCTGTACCTCCGAATAATGCAGCGTTATCTCTGTCGTCCCGACTCTGTTGAAGTACAAACCAACGAAGGAAATGTCAAACATGGAATCCACGAGCCTGTTCTCATCCGTAGATGCTTCGATGATCCAGCCATCCAGAAGACTATCTTTTGCAACTAGAGCACGCCGAGGATCTCCACCCCTGAAGTGGCAGAGGCAAAAAAGGAAACCGAATCCCTTCGGAGGTAACTCCCCACACGCAATGATAAGTACCAGTACGACACTTGCGCAAGATATCGCGCAGTTCCCTGGTTGCCAGCTGCATCGGCCCAACAATGGATGCATCCTTGGTGGCGCACAGCCCCGGGTGCGACATCGCGCATGGGAAATGGAAACTAAATTCGCTTTCGTCGCAAATAGCCCCTGGGAGAAATTTTCAAATGCAGGCCCCCCTCTTCCCCCACGCAGCCCCGCCCCTTGCCCTCGCACATCGACCCAGCGCCGCCCGCCCACGAGAGCCCTCCCACGACCGCCCTCCCACGACACCCCCGCCCCAGCCGCCTCTAACTGCCTATCCAACCACTCGCCCGACAAAGCGCATCTAAATCGAAGTGACTGCCTTCGCCTGGCTGGACGAACCCCCCCAACTGCTCGGCCCTGGCGATGCGACTGCACTTCCTGAAACTGGGCAGCGGCGCGTCGGCGTCAATGCCCAAGATCGAACGAATCTACCGTTCGCAGCTGCCAGTTGCAATGGGCTGATAGGGATCGCCTGCGGCTCGGACGATCGACTGGTGGATGCCCCGTCGTCGGCGGGGGTGGCGCGTTCGAGTGTCTCCTCCTGCTCGGCAACTTTCTCTCGAACGAAAATGTCGTTTGCTTTCTCCGCCCAGCGATCCTTCTCTGTTCGCGGCAAAGCCGGCCTGGCCGAGATCCCATCCCGCCAGTTGAGTAGCCAGTCCTATCCAGAATAATGCTGGCCGCCTGTATGGAAGCGAAATCCACGCATGTCCGCCGCCCCTGGCCAGGCCCGCCCCGGGCGCGCGAGCAATGCATCCGCCCTCGTGCCATGGCCGAGGAGGCTGACGCACCGCTCCTGGGCCCCACGTGAATCTGGCCAGGGGCAGCGTAAATCTGGAGATCTCGCCGCCAGACCCCTGCGCTTCTCATCTTCGCGACTCTTAAATTTGACGCAGACGCTGGCGGCCCTCTTGACTCCTGGCCAAGGGCCAACGTGTGAGGCGGCTGGGGCGACGCTCCAAGAGGGGGGAGACTGCCCCGCGCCCCCCGCGGCCCCCCCGTGCGCCGTCGCCCGGCAGGCCGCGCGCAACAGCGCCGCGAATCGAGTTCCGCGAGCGGCACTGTCGAGCCGAATCGAGGCCAAGCAGCGCGCTGGGTTACTTTTGACACTGCATGGCGCGTCTTCGGGCTGCGGGGGCACGCCCCGTCACTGCGCAAGGGGCCAGCGACGGCCGCCGTCGGGGCCGCGGGCGGGGCGGGGTGGCGCGGGGGATGGTGGAAACAAGCAAATCAAAAGTCGGCCGCTCCTGTCGCCGTGAACTGGGCCGCTCGGATGGGCGCCCGCTGGGCCAATAGTTGCTGCCTGGTGGTCACCCTCGGCGACTGACCCCGCGCTCCACGTGGCCTGCCAGAATCTGGGCGAGAAAACCCCTGGCGCACGCCGCCCAGGCGAGAGGCTCGGGGCAGAGCGAGGAGTGGAGAGGGGGGGCGGCGCCGACCGCCGCGAGCGCGCGGGCGACGAATCGGCGCTGCCCGACTGGCAACCGGACATCCGCAAACGATTTAACGCGACAGGGAGGGGGGGGGGGGCAAAGCAGGGCGGGCCCAAAGGGCCGCGCCAACTCTGAGGAAAAAAACATGAGAATTCAAGGGGGCACGGGGGCCCCAAGGGGCATGGGGATCAGGGTGGCGACGATAAACAGAGAGGGGGACGCACCAACAATGCCGCGCACGGAACTGGCCTCAGCTTCGCTCGAAGCGCGCCTGCCGCCAACAGCCTGTCGAAACTTCCCGAGCAACCTCTCCATGGTCACGTTCGCGAACCGGAAAAGGTGGCTGGCGGCGCTGAGGCCCCGCCGCGGCAGCTGAGACTCGAACGCCAACTGGGCGCTCTTGAACGGCTGGGCAACTTTCTCCGTCCATGCGGGGTCTCTCCAGCATGGCTTCATGTGGAATATGGTTCTGAAAACTGCGAGGCGTTGCTGCTCCGACAGGCCAGGGTTGACGCCCTGTAACAACAATAGAGGTGCTTGCTGAACGTGGCGGAATCGGAGCCAAGCCTGAGACTGCAGATCCAATCCCATGCTGGATGCTTCGAGCCTGACCCTGCGCTCGGAGTCTGCGCGCCCGTCGCCGAAATGTCCGAACGCGCTTGGCAACGCAGACCCTTCTGAAGCACCATCGAGCAACGCTTTTGCGAGGCATGCCTTACACGCCTCGAACGCGCTGAGGTCACTGAGGGCGGCGTCCCATATTGCTTCCGGCTGTTCGTCAAGGTGGTTCAGCGTCAACATCGAGCCTTGGACGGCCGCGCCCAAATAAGTCATGAGTGCGCAGTCCTCCCCCCTCGACGTGCTTTCGAGAAACTTCAGCGTGCGCAGCGTTTTTCTCTGCGTGCGTTGTCGGAGAGGCGTTGCGCCATCGGCGCCCGCGCCTGACCCCCGCGCCCCGGCGCCCGCGGCCGCCGCGGGCAGCGCGAAGGCCCGCGAAGGAAAGAAATCGCCCAGACAAGTGTACAGTACCGCGTGGCGCACGGTTCCCAAAGTAACTCTGCTCGCGTACTCAGACGCCGAGAACCAGTCACCAATCGAAGGCTGGCCCGTCTCGCAGGCCATCAACAAATCAACTTCGAGAGCGGCGCTAAACATAAGCATGCGGGCCTGATCCTGATTAGTAACTCGTCCCGCTGTCCAGAATGAAATTCGGCAAGCTTTCATCTAGTCGCCGATGGAGGCCACGAGAAAACGCTCAACTATTGAACGCGTTTCGTCTGATACCTGACTGCCGTCTGTTGTCGGGAAAAAAACCACCCCTCCTCAGGAACGTTTGCCCAAGAACTGCTCGGTTGCGTCGCTCGCAACCGGAGGGGGGGGGGGGGGCAACGTTAAAGTCCAGCTCCCCCAACAAACGCCAGAGGGGCGCCTGCAATGTTGTCTGATGTTGGATTTGAAAGCAAGCAAAAGACGCTGCCACCACGTGGCCGACGATGTGCTTCAACAGGGACTCGATGATGCGATGGCCTTGGTGGCTGCAACACCTCGAGGTGATAATTCCGCAAAGTTTGGGGGCCTCGGCGATGGTTTTCTCTTTCTTGCGTTCGTTGCTGCTGGCGGCGTCGGAAATCTCCAACTAGAAAAGGAAGGGCACCAGGTTGCGCGTTTCCTGAGCAGGGGGTGAGACATGTAACTCGACGCACCGCCGTCCACCCTCGACATGCCTAACTGTTTCCATCCGCCCCCTTACCGACGCTCTCTCTCTCTCTCTCTCTCTCTCTCTCTCTCTCTCTCTCTCTCTCTCTCTCTCTCTCTCTCTTTTTGTTCTCTCTCTCTCTCTACCATCCACCTCCCATCTCCAGAACCACCCATTGACACAAAGAGGTCCTGCAAAGTCACGCCACACAAGTCGCGGGTCACCTTGCCCAGGGCTGAATACAAACAACTGGCGTTGGCCGTGGCAAGAATGACGGGGCGAGCATGCAGATCGACGCCTGAGACAGCGTCGTCACCACGCATAACCAGCATTCTCGCGTGGGACGCAAGCAGCTCGACCACCCCGAATCGCATCAACTTTGCCCCGCCGTGTTTCGAAATAAATACACTGTATGGAACGAGCGCCCATGCGTCGTCGCCCCCACGAACTGCAGGAATTCATATTGGAATCCCCCGAACTGGACCCTCGTAGGAGTACTGTCATAACCGCGCTGGATAGCTGGAACTGCCTCGGCCGTCAGCAAGTCCGAGACGTGGCGGCTGCGCAATTCCCTCTGGCCGCGGTCAATCGCCGCCCCAACAGCGCTGACAATTGCTAGGCCGTGGCTGGTTCCTCTGACATCGTCTCTATCACATGCGTCATTGCCGATCTGTTTCCACGCTAACAGGAGGATTACCCTAGGCAATTATCGGTGAGGAAAGGCCCAGCCAGCATCGTCTTCAGACGGGCGCGTTGCAAACATGCCCCCCGCTCTCACGACCGCGGCGTTCCATGCGATCGCGCAAGAATCGCGTTCCGAATCTGCAACGGCCTTGGCCCGCTCTGCCCAGGCGGTAGCTTTCCGACCCCTCAGCCACATCATGCGCGCACCACTCTGATGCAATGCGCCGGCAAACTCGCCCAAGCCCCGCCAGCGATCCTGCAAGAGGCCTGGTTGCTGCCCTGGCCGCGACAAGCCATCCGCCCCCGCTGCGATCTCGCTGGCGCCTAGCACCGCCCTGACTTCCTGGGGCTCGCGGTCGCTCCATGGGCCGTCTGAGCCCGAAGCGGCAACTAGGCCGTCTGCCCCCGCTAGAACGCCCCCGAGATCCTTCGCTGCGGGGCTTCAGCCAAAACGGCTGCTGTCCATTTGCATCTCGTTTATGACGCCGCCCAGGATACACCCCCAGGACGATGACTCACTGAGGACACTGACCCAGGAACACCCCCCGCACTGAGGACAAATGCTGTCTGAGCACTGCGAATCCCATTTGCCCTCCAGGTTGCGAGGTGGCGCAGGGGGCGCCCATTTAAACTCCCTTCGGGGGTATAACCAATCTGCGTCCCCGTGCGAGGACACCGCGCAGCTCGAAGAGCTGCGGCGACCGTTGTGTGGCGGTCACCACTCACGGTACGCAACACATGCAATTACGTAAGTACGCAATGTAATCCCACATATATGTAGACAGTGTAACTGGAGAATAGAAGACACCAGCCCAAGGAATAACTGAAGTACAACATAAACCAATTGATGACACATGTGGTCCAAATAATAACAATTGAGAGCGGTTCTAAACCATGGTCGGAGGAATTGGGTGCCTGTGGTTTCTTGTGTCGGTGGTCCAGCACACGCTGCCGCATGCTTGCCATAGCCAACACAATGTTTGTCCAAGTGGTCGTGGTCCTCCTGGTGAGGTCCTCTGTCGGCCAACCCAGCCGGCGGGTGAAGTCAGCCGTTGGTACCGGCCCTGCCGGAGGTCGGCGTTGGCGGTGCGCATCCAGTGCATATGGTCGAGCGTCGGGACGTGCTGCTCACCGCAGTGGTCGCAGGTGGTCGAGACCTCCTCGCTTGGGTCGGACTGCAGCAGGGCGTCCGAGACCACGCAGCCGCAGTGGACGGCGGCGATGTGCGAGGCGAGGATTGGGTTAGCTTTCCGCGCTTCCTGCGCCGCGCGCACGGCAGCAGCTGGGAAGGGCACTCCGGCCGCCATGGGGCTCTCCCGCCGGCTCCGGCCCTGTAAGATTGCCCATTCGTGGGGTCGGAGTATGAGTCGTAGCTCGTGGAGCTGTCGGTCTGTTCTGTCGGTAAGTCGAAGCTCTCCCGCCGGGCCTCTCCAGGAGCCGTCGTCGCTGCGCTCTGCTCCAAGAGATGCCAAGCGTGCTCGGTAGGCGTGGAGTGGCCCCCGCGTGTCGGTCTTGATCGTGGTCTTGTCCCAAAACGCAAGTGCTCCAGGCCCATTTCGACGTAGTCTGCTGCTCAGAAGTTGCAATGCTCGCCGGCGCAAGTGGCACCGCAGGTCGGTGCTATGCCCCATTGCTACCAGTCGAAGCAGTTCGGGAGCTGCCCGGGGCCATTTCCGCAGGGTCACAGCCTTTCGTGCTTGTCGTAGATGGTCCTGCATAGCTCCTTTTGTCGGTGGCGTCACCACTAGTGCCCAGCTCGACACCGGCAGCGCGACGGTGCTCACCGCGGTCGTGCGCAGCCGCATGCTCAGGGGCAGGCACGCAATCCGCTTCATGCGGGCAAGTGCCTCTTCAAGCTTGCCTCGCTCTCTGGTCGTGAGCGTCGGGCGTTGCATCGTGTAGTCGATTCCGAGGCATTTCATCTTCTTGCTCTGCAGGTGGTGGTTGCCACACTGGTGCGGTAGCATCGTGGAGGACTGCGTCTTGCTGTCGTTGGTGCGCAGCGCGGTGACCGACTCCAGCAGCTCCCACTCCTCCTCGATGCTCCGTAGTTGTTCTGCCTCTGTCGTGGCCACCGTGCGGTCGCCCGCGAAGGTGCAAAAGGTTGCTCGTGGGTGCAGAGCAGCTTGCCGTCGTAGTGGCCCCATGAGCAGGGTGGCCATCCCGAGCATGGTTGCCGGATCCGCTTGTGGCAGACTGTCTTCAACCAGAATTGTCCGTGGTGTTAAGAGCGGGCCGACCTCAACCCACCTCTCCTGCTTGGTCCAGATCGCTTCGATAATGTTGGTGATTCTGGACGGTACTCCGAGTCGCGACCAGACCTCGCAGACGACCCGGGGGAAGCCCTGTCGAACGCGGAAGCATAATCCCACGACTTGACGTGCAGCTCCGTTTGACGCTCCCGAACCAGCCGCTGCTCCTCCTCGGTCAGCGAGCCGTCCTCGTCGTCGTACCTGTTCGCCGCGATTGTCTCCTTAATGAGCGAGAGGCATGGCTCGATGAGGGATTCGAGGGTTCGCCCTTTGAGACCGCCCCCCTGCGCGGGCAGGAAAGCTGGGCTGAGGTAGGTGGCCAGTTGGTATGCCCTCCATCTGTGCCAGGCGCGGACCACGGCGCTCGCGATTGCGTGCTGTGTTTGGGTCTTTTGGTAGGTGGACCTGGCGCCACTGCAGGAGTTGCGACGGCCATCCGTGGTACTCAGAGTATGTGCAGAGGTCAACCAGCTCTTCCAGTGCCTCCTCCGGGAGGAGCATGAGCTCCGAGGGCGCCCATTGGTCTGGCCCTGCTGCTGTGCCTCCGTGTAGCATGTGGCGGAATTGTGCTGCCGCCGGTGGCGCCCAGTGGTCCCGGGCTGCCATGGCGCGTCGTGCTCTCTATGGTCGTGCTGCTCCTGTGCTCGTTGAACATCTTGGCGTGCCTCCTCAATGTGACGTCGTAGTGGTAGAAATGCCCGTCCACATCGTTGCCGCGGCCGCATTCCGTGAAGTGCTGCTCATAGTGGTCTCGTATTCTTTCCACCGCGTCTGGTGAAAAGTAGTTGGTGGGCGTGGAGTCGTCGTGTAGCTGCAAGTCCCCGCTGTCATGGTCGCTCTTGGCGTCGTCCTACACCGCTACGTTGTGGTAGGTGCTCACTGCGTTCCGGATCCAAGCTGCTGTGGTCTTCCCAAGACCATATGCTTGGAGCCTCTTCCGCCAGCATTTGACACGCTCGTCCTTGCACCCTTGGATTGCCTTGACGAGCGCCTTGGTAGTTTGTTCGATGGCTTCTTGGTCGTCGTCCGGCTTGGCGCCGCCCATAGTCTGTTGCCACAACTTCCGATTTTGCCGTTCCCACTGCGCAATCATCCCGGCTGCTTTCCGCCCTCGCCGTGCCGGCGGGGACCGGGGCCGTTGGATGAGTTGCCGCAGTTGCCGCGCGTGCCGGGTCCAGACATCGTCGCCTTTCTCCCTTCGCTCCCACTGGGCAAACGAGAAGTCAGATTTAGGGACAGCGCCCTTGGTCAGGACCACCGCGGGTTGGGATTGTAGTACTGCCTCTGCTCGTGCACTCCAGTCCGTCCACCACTCGTCCACGGTGCCGTCATGGATGTCGTAAGCTGGGAAAGCCCTCCACTGGGCAGCCAGGCCCTCCGCGATGTCCCCATGGGTCGGTGGTGCTGCGTTGTGGGTCTGCTCGTGCTGCGTCGTGGGCGTGCTGCGTGGTGCTGCGTCTGCGCCATGATCGCGTGTTGAATGTTGTTGTGGGTCGTGCTGAGTTGTTGGTCTGCTCGTGCTTTGCGTCGTGGTCGTGCTTGCGGTGCCTTGTGCATCCGCTCGTGCTGCGTCTTGAGTCGGTTTCAGCGCACCGTGCCGTGCCGCACGCCGCCACGAGCATCCGGCAGTAGGTTGTGGAGCGTCGAACTGCACATCCACTGTCACCAACTTATGGTCAGAGAGTGCATGTGTATTCGCCACCGCCCTGGTAGTTGTCATAGTTATCGTGACCATGAAAAAGGCGATCTCCCTGCTCGATTCCCACCTCGTGGACTCTCCTGGGCTCTGGACCCGGAGCCCCAGTAACCGTGTAGTCTCGGTAATGATGGGATCTTCCGGCGTAGTGTTGCAGTCGGCAGCGATCAGCAGTGGGATCCCCCCTCCTATCGTAGCGCGTTCTGCCACCCGCTGTAGCACACCATTCCGTGCGTCGTCGTCGTCGGCCGCCCGCAAGTGCACCGCAGCCAGCAGCGCTGCACGGTGAGCTGTGTGGCTGTGAAAGATGGCACCCCCACCCCCGGCTTCAGCCCCTCCAGCGCCCGCCCGGCGCTCAGACGCGATCCGGGTGACCCGGGCGCGGCCCGTCGTCAGCACACTGATGCCGCCACATTCGCCCCGTGTTCTACCACTCCTCCCGGTACCCGCCACACGGTCGCCACAAGAGGTTCCACTCGTCCATGCGCACCCGTGGTCAGCAGCGAGCTTGCCTGCCCTGGGCATGTCTGCGCGCCAGCACCCGTGCTCCTGCAGCGCCAGCAACTCCGGCTCCAGCTCCTCGGCGGTAGCAAGAAGGTCCTTGCCACGCTGTGCCCAATATGCGAAATTGATCGTTCCCATCTTTATTGGCGCATTGGTCGCGCCTGCCCTCTGCAGTCCGGCTGGCGCGGCACATCCCGCAGAGTGGGGAAGGGGGGGAGGGGGAGGGGGAGGGGGGACGGACGTGGGATTGGTCGTCGTGGCAGTTGGCCCCGCCTCAGCAGCGCCCTGCTGCTTTCTTCCTCTCCCGCGCCTCCCGTTTTCGGCGCAGCCGCTCTGCTCGGGGCCGGATCTGGTGGACAGGCAGCGGAGGCAGGACTACTTGGCTCTTGGCCCTCTTGTCCCGCTGACCTCGTGCATCCAGCATGCCGTCGCGTCGGGTGACTTCTCCAGCAGAGTAGCCCTTTGCACTAGGCACCGCCATTGTTGGTCGTCGTACTCAGGGTGCTCCTTCGGCCGGTGTTCCCGCCGGATCTTCTTGCGCGTAATTGTGTTTTTTTTTTTTCGAGAGAAAAGCTGGCGGATGTCGCACGCTGGACACGTCCATACGACCTTGTCGTCGGGCACGTCGTGGGACAGAGGCGGCACTTCCGCTGAGGGTCGGTACTAACCAGCGTCCTGCCAGTTTTCCCAGGGTGCCAAGTCCGTAGGTGCTTCGCCCGCTCGTGGGTGATGCGGTAGTTCGGGTGGACTTTCCGTGTCTTCCTGGTCTGATTCTTCCCCTTGCCCTTACAACTCCATCCCACGGCGCGGGGCGCGGTGTTGACAGGTGCCGTGATCGTGTCGCCACACAAACCGCACGCCCACGTTAGGCGTGTAGCTGCGTCGGTGCATGTGACTGCTTTCTTGGGAGGTGGTGGTCTGGTGCTGCTGCTGCTGCCGCTGGCCCGGGCCTTCGGTGTCGCCTTGCTGCCACTCGCGGCCCCCTTCGGCGTCGAGCGTCGGGTCGGCGTGGCTTTGGGCGTAGTCGCTGCTGCACTCCGCGTAGTGCGCGGCGTGGTAGGAGTGGATCGTCGTGCCGTACGCGGAGTCGCTGTGGACCCCAAGTCGCCGAGCCACGACTCCGGCGCGTCGGGTTGCTTCCGCTTCCTCGAAGACCGTGTCCGGGCCAAGGTCGCCATCCAGGAGTCCTCGGAGTCGGAATCTCTGTCTGCTTTCCGTGTAGAGCCACCGTGTCGGCAGATCTTGCGGATGCGTTCCTCGCGCTGTGCCTTGCTCGGTCGTTTGGTCTCCTTCTTGTGCCTGGTGCCGTCGTCTGGCAGTAAAATGTAACAGTGGTCTTTCCACAAGCCCACGTGGAGGGGGGTCTGCAGTAGTGCTGCTCGCTGTGCGTCCGGAGACTGCGGGATCCAAGTTACCTTGTCTACCCAGTTGACGTCGTTGACCTGAGCGCCCACCCCTGTGTAGGTGTAGATGTGTCGGTTGAAGTGGTCGCATGCCGCCTGGTAGGACAGCCCGTCGATCCACCGTTTCGGTCTTTTACGCGCTGCGACGCACTCCTCCCAGGTGGTGGGAATAGCCCCGTCTTCCTTCCCCTCCCCCAGGGGTACGTGGGCCCAGTAGTGTTGGAAGAACTCCTGGTTGTTGCTGATACGTAGTGCAAGTTGCGCTCGTAGGGTCTGTGCCATTCTCTCGAACTTGGCGGGGTTCAGCGTGTTCTCCCGCGTGGCCTTGGCGACTCCCCCGAGCAGAGCCCAACCCGCAGCCAGGGCCCGGTGCCCGCAGTCGCCTCCGTTGGAACCGGGGTCGATGGCTTCGAACGGGTTCTTCCGCTTGGGCGGCGGCTTCGCGGCGGGCTTAGCCGCTGCCTCTGCTGCTGGCGCGGCCGCTGGGCCTGCAGTCCCTGGTTGTTCAGCCGGCGCAGCCGCTGCTTCGCCCCGGGCTTTCTTGATCCTGTCACGAGCTTTAGCGTCTTCCGCCTCCCGTGCGGCTGTCCTCTCGGCCCTCTCAGTGGTCCGGGTCTCCTCCGCGAGGCCGTCGAGGTCCATGTCCTCCTGGTCGTGCCGTTCCTGTCGTTTCTGTTTGTCGGTAGTGTACTCGGCGTCCAAGTCCACGTCCATGTCGTGCACCCCAGGTACTGCCACGCCATCGGGTGCTGCGGGTGGGGCGGGCGGGTCGGCACCCCGCCGCCATCTTCGAGTCGACGTTGGTTGTGTCGTCAGGCCTCCCGCGCCGCGCACGAGGCGTTGGATCTGGATGGCTTGGTCTTGTCCTCTGAGTGTGATAGCCGAGGCGTCGACGGTGGTGTCGCTTCCGGGGCGGCGTGGTTGGGCCCGTGCAACCCATGGCCCGTTCCTGCTCTATGGCGGCGATTCAACCTCTACTTCTGTCCACCCGGCTGCTCCTAGCTTCCCTGATCACCTCAACCCCCCTGGGCATCGTTTCTGGATGGGCTGGTGGGGATACGCGATGCGTCAACAATTCCTTGGCCATTGTCACGCGTACAGTGGTCGTGGCACGTAGGGCAGGCGGCTCAGGGCCTTCCACCTCGTGCTTCGGTGCGTCTGCCTTGGCCCCTTCAAGGGTGGTGCACTCCAATTTCTTCATCATCGGCCGACCTCCTTTGACGACCGCTACCCGCTGCGATGCGTCGTCGCCGTTACCCAGGGGATCTCGGTTCGCTAAGTTAGCCGTTCGCGACTAAGTCTAAGCGCGCCGGACTAAGTTAAGCGACCGCGGCTAACTTGCAGTTCTATGATATGAACCCCATGCTATGCGCTGCTACACACTGCGATCATACGTATGTTTACATATAATATACATATGCATACATATACATATACACCTAATACATATATATATATATATATGTATATATATATATGTGTATATACATATGTTATGGACATACATTACAATAGCGTGTGTAATATAACATATACTACCGTAATATGTATACAATACAAATATGGGCTGGCAAGAGATCCAAGTCATTCTCTTTCGGTCGGGGCAGCCCCTGCGCGAAAGAGGTCGGATGACAATGGCGACGACGATCGGCATCGTGCGGGCAGCGTGGACGAACGCTTTTTTGTTGCAATCCTGCAATGCTATAGGAATTGGCGGCCCAAGGCGGCATCCTGCGATCTGGCGCAAGGCGGCCGTGCGAAGACAGCGGCCACGAGGAATGCCCATTTCGAAAACGACCGTTTTGTCTGAAGAGGGGAACGCTCGCGCCACATCTGACCTCATCTAGCCGCGCGTGTGCGTCTGTGTTTTTCTGCGTTCAATTCAACGCGTTGGCAACAACAGCATGCGTAGCACTGCTGTCGACAGCAGTGCTACGCATTCTTTTACGAAGCGTTGGGGTGTGACCGCAACCTGGCCTCGGACAGCTCCTCGTCGCCACTGTCCTCGATATCCGCGGGCTCCGACGCACGTCGGGCACCGCGGGATTAAAACGTTCACATCAGCACGGCATGGCATAGCTTACGATTTTTTCACCGTCGCGATGCCCGCGCCCAGCGCCATGTCTTGTTGAAGGGCTCACATCTCCGTTTCGAGATGTACGCCCCAACAAAAATCGGTAGTTCAGGTGTGCGTTTTAGGGCGCGCTGCGCGCGCGCGAAATATTAATCTCGCGCGCGCAGCTCACCCTAAACAAATTACAGTTCGGATGCAAAGGTAGGTTAAGTGAGGGAGTGAGGAAGAGTAGTAATCATATTGCGTAGGTGAGGGGCGAGGGGGATCCCCGAGAGGGGGACAGGCAGGGTGGCGACGTAGGACGGTCGGCGGATCACGGGAAGCGCTTTCTGTAGCGATCTCGGTTCGACGTCGACGCCGATCGCGGATCGATGACTCGCCGCGCGGCCGCGGTCATGGCGATCTTGGGCGCGCGGCCGCCCCGACGCCGCAGTCGCCCCGACCCCTGGCCAGACCGCGCGGCCGCGGCCGCGGCGATCGTGGGCGAGCCGCCGCCCCGCCGCCCCCGCGGCGATCCTGGGCGAGCCGCGGCCCCGGACGCCGACCCGACGCCCCCGACGCCCCCGCCTGGCCCCGTCAGCCCAACATCTCCAGCTAGCCCGACGTCCCCAGCCCGCCCCCTCAGCCCGACGTCCCCAGCCCCATGCCCGACGTCCCCAGCCCACCCCCTCAGCCCGACGTCCCCAGCCCCAGTCGACCCCGCAACGAATCCGCCGCCCCCCGACCCGACGCCCCCTCCGATGCCCAGCACGTGGCCCCCCGTGGATGGCAGCCCGACCGTCGTCGACAGCCTGTCGGAGCCGACCTTGCCGTCGGGGTCGCCGTCGCCGACGATTCTGGCGACCGAAGACTATCTACTCGAGATCACCGTCGACGGACACCGTTGGCATCGCCGACCGTGCTCGGACCGGACACCAGCATCATCGTCGCCGGCCGAGTTGCCCCAGCCGACGGACAGCGACGAGATCATGAGCGGTCCAGCCCCCGAGAGTTCGACCGAGAAGCCCGTCGTCGCGGAGGAGGGGGAGGATCTGGCTCACCCCGAGTCGCCGTGAGTGGCCCGCCGCGGGGATGGAGGAGGAGGAGGAGGAGAAGGAGGAGGAAATGGAGGAGGAGGAGGAGGAGGAGGGAGGAACTCGAGGGAGGGCGGGAGGGAGGAAGAGCAGGAGGGAAAGTGGGCAGCCGCCGCTGGGTCAGCAGACCAAGCTCGGGTCGTCGCGGTCCGACCCTGAACCCAAAACGGCCTGCTCCCCGCGGCAGTCGTCGCTGTCGTCGCTGTCGTCGTCGTTGTCGTCGTCGTCTTCGTCGTCGTCGTCGTCGTCAGAGTCGTCGTTGTCGTCATCGTCGTCGTCGTAGTCGTCGCCCGAGTCCGAGTCCGAGTCCGAGTCCGAGTCCGAGTCGCCGTCGTCCTCGTCGTCGTTGTCGTCGTCGTCGTCGTAGTCGCCGTCGTCCGAGTCGTCCGAGTCGTCCGAGTCGTCGCCGCCCTCTGAGTCCTCCGAGTCGCCGTCGGCACCAGGGGGTAGAAAGTTGGCCCAGGGACCCGCGCGTGTCGACCAGGATTCCGAGTCGGTCTCCAGCTGTGGCGACGAGGAGCATCCTGGAAACCCTCGTGAACTCGACGGCCCGACGGCCCGACGCTCTGACGATCACCGAGGCATCAGCGATGCGTCAGCGATGCGTCAGCGATGCGTCAGCGATGCGCGGGCGATGCGCGGGCGACGCGTGAGCGAAGCATCGGCAATGCATCGGCGATAGCTCTCGAGGCCCACTCGGCCACGAGAGACTGCGATGACGACGATGACGACAACTGACGACCGACGCAGCTCACGAATAATATACGTGTGCACCGAGGGCTCGGCGCTGGCTCACGGCGTCGCCGCCTCTGCCTCAGCCCTCATCCTGCCGCCTCTGCCTCGTCCTCATCCTGCAGCCGCGGCCGCGTCCTCTCTGCCTCGTCCTCATCCTGCAGCCGCGGCCGCGTCCTCCTCCTCCTTCTCCTCCTCCTCCCCCTTTATCCTCCTGCTCTGGAGCAGTTGTCGAACTCGGCCTGCATCTGGCTCTCGCCCGATCTGGCCCCGCACTGCCCTGCGCCGTCGATCGGTTATCTCCAGTCTGGCTCCAGCGCTGCGGGT
>CAUYUJ010007335.1:90270-141278 GCA_963575745.1 Prorocentrum cordatum
GAGGCGCTGCGCCTGCGCCACGGCGAGCTTTAAAACTAGCGGAGGCCGCCTGGACTTCTCGAGCGCGCAAGTCGCCCAGGCCCCCGATCTGCGGCGACGCCACCGCTCGCCAGAAACACTCCAGGACAATATATCCCATGACACCCAATCCAACCGTATGTAAATAATCAACAGCAAATGATACAGGTATACTAAGCCCAAATGCCCCAGACCATAGTGGGTTGCGGTTCCTCATCAGTGTATTTTGATGTATTCGGTAGGTTGGGTTGGGGATGCAGCCTGTCGCCAGCGCACAGGGGCTCGGAGGCAGCATTCAAACGTGGGACAGCCTTGGTGATGCGGAGCCCCCCCCCCGTATTCTTGCGTCTGTCAGGCTTGCGCTTGTCGAACATAAATTGCCCTTGAGTGAACAATGTAGTCAGCTCGTCCTGCGTGGTGATATCAACCCAACGTTCAGCCCCCACACAGGCATGTTCATGGGCGTCGATAGCGTGAAGCTGCCACGGCGGACCAGCATACCGAATCGAGCTGACGAGTTGTTTTTTTTTTTCCGCAGCCCGATCGAGCGACCCCGGTCGGCAATGATCGGAGGCACATGCCACCAGCGGCGACCGTCCACGACCAGAGAGCTCGACCCCGCTATTCTCATTTCCCCAGCTCTCAAGCCCCCCTATCTGCAACATCACAAGGCGTACCCTCGCCCCCCTTTTGCACATGCAATTTGCGCTCGCTAAAAAAAAAGCAATACCTGTATTGATGCATCGATGCGGCTGTCGTAGTGCATAGCGGGCAAGGGTGTTTCTTGCTTGACCAAGTGGGTGCACCCATATACTGACATAAGCCCTCCCAGTCGGACATGACGTAAACTATGGCACCGCGAAATCCAAGAGGGGTCCCTGGAATTTTGCAGTCGCCCCCCGCGAAGCCCAAGTGCGGCTGCGGCCACATGCCGTTCGCCAGAGCCCCAATGGACCACCGCATAAACGAAAATAAAGCGTACATGCTGCACCATCCCCCGCATCCACAACGACAAGCCACTTGTTTTCGCAGCACGGCCACGACGTGTCTGCGACCAGTGATTACGTTCGAACACGAAATCACCACGATTGACCGCAACCTACCCGCAGAGGCCGTACCGCCGTAAGCAGCGGCATCAATGAAGAGCGCAAGCGGCACCACCATTTCCCCAGTGGCGGCACCAGCCTGCATTATGGGGTGCGTCGTCCACGCGGGCGGGTACGACCTCTGGCCTAGCTGTGCCTTGTAATCCTTAGGGGTGCGGTATGTCTCTCTCTCTCTCTCTCTCTCTCTCCCTCTCTCTCTCTATATACATATATATGTATATATATATATATATCCCCCCGCTCTATCCCTCGCTCTCTCTATGTTTCGCTCTCTATCTCTATCTCTACATCCATCGTGCCATCGCTCTCAATACATACCTCATGAACTCTATCCCCCTTCTGTATATATACATATATATAGAGATATCGCTCTATATCTGAATCGGTATCTGTGTTATCCCCCGAGCCCGCTTCCCGGACAGGTTGTGCCCAGACAGTCCTCAAACGATGTCGGGGATGCAGTCAGTTCAGCATGCAGCGACTCGTGCAGCGATCGCACCCGCATATGTATAGTTGCATGACGTTTGAGCTTCAGGTCAAACCCAGGGACATCCAGAACACCAGGTTGAACTCTGTCTGAAATGACCAACTCTCGAATGTTCGACCTTATTTTTTGGCGGCGTTGCCGTTGCGTTTGTCTCGGTCTTCTTCCGGTCGAACACCCCGGCGACTTAAGTCCCCCAACGCGCCAGCCTCTGCTGCTAGGTAACAAATAGTTCCCATAGCTGCGCCCGACATCGGCCTGCCCTCGCAGTACATGCCCTGGAGGAACCAAAGTAGTCTGTTGCCATGGGCCCGCCGTGTTTCTAGTGTTGCATGTGGGTCTAGGGTATCGCATGTCCTGCGCCGCTTCTTCGGCGCCATGGTGGGGGCTCGAGCCGAGCCACTGCGAATGCAAGTGCGGGTGCAGATGCGATCTCACGCCGAGGTTTTGCGACCAATGGTTTGGCAGGGGGTAAGCGCCCGAGGGCCCGCCCCCTCGCTGTGGACTCGGCCCCCCCCCCCGAACGCACGGCAGAGTAAATGCGCGGGCGAGGGCTTCGCTGGGCGAGCACGCAGGGGTCGCGACTGCCACATTCACCCCAGCGGCAGCGGACGTCTACCAGAAGCGAGCCCCCGCCCCGCGCGCAGTGGCACCGTGCAAGGCGTTCATGTATATATAGCAGAAGACATGATGAGGGGATGGATGAGCAGGATTGGGAATGAGGAGGGTGAACGAGAATAAGGGGACAGCGAATACATCCACTAGTAGGATGCTCTAGCATACCAACCAGGTGCCACCTGCTAGCTCAACCGACGTCCTTCGATCACCAGGAGCCGCGCCAGGCGGCGCGCATGACTGCCGCGGGCCGGATGGGTGAACGTCAGCGGAAGTCAGCGATACGTCAGCGATGCGTCAGCGATGCGTCAGCGCACGATCCCTGTAAAATAACAGGGTCCGGGGGCCCTGATCAGCGGACGTCAGCGATAGATCAGCGATACGTCAGCGATGCATCAGCGGACTGTGCACGCATCAATTTCACTGCGCACCCATGCCGGAGACGGACATTTCCGCGCACGCGCAGTACATAAGCATTGCTAGCTGGTCCGAGCACCCAGTTCCCAGTCTTGTCTGCGTACACCCTAGCCACCCTATCCCGCATCTTAAGGGCACCCCTTCATCCCCCGATATATCCTCACTTCTGATCCCATATATCTAAGAGAACGCTCGCGATGCCTGAGCACCCCAGTGCGCGCAGGCGTATGGCAAGAGACTAGACATCCCTGAAAGCCTCTGGTATGATAGCATCGCGTTGAACACCGAGCCCGCGACGCGGCCAACGCCGTGCCACCCCTCAGGCGCGCGAACACGCGACGCAGGTAGAATCGGCGGCGCGCAGAAGGGCATGGGGCGAGGGGGTGACCGCCCGAGATGGCAGGATGCTTCGGGTGCGACTCCAATAAGGAGCGAGTCGGCCGCAAAAAACATCCTCGCGCCTTCTCGGCTGGCCCCCCCCCCCACCCGCGCCCGCCCGCGCGCCGCTCGGGCACCTGGGGCAAAGAAGCGGTGCGCCTACATCCCCCTCCTGCCCCCCTTCTTGGGGTTCGTCTTGGTCTTCGTCGCCGCGGTCTTGTTCAGGTCAGCGTGGCAGGTGAGCGCGTTGGCGAGCTTGGTCGAAAACTTCTCGCAGAGGTTCTGAGGGGGTGGGCGGGGGAGGCGGTCGCCCGGATACACGCGATGCCGCGAAGCTTCGCACCGTCATCTTGCCATCCCACCGCATCCTCATTATCGTTGCCTTTGTTCTCCTCGTCCCACCCCGGACGTCATCGTCGTCAGCATCACCCCTTTCCCCGCCTCATGCCCGCTGCCCCGAGGCCCCCCCCTCGGCGACGGTCGAGAGCAACGAACTCACAGGCGCCACCGCCCACCGCGGGTGGCGGGGGGAGCGAGCGGGGAATGCGGACACATTTGCATGCCACATTGGTCCTTCAAGTCGGACTCGATCTGCTCTGCCTGCGCAATGACCGCCTGCTCGCCACCGACGTGGGCCCAGATCTGCGGGGGGGGGGCGAGGCGACGACGACGGTCGACGCCAGTGACGACTTAAGACGACGATCGACGACGACGACGACGACGACGACGACGACGACGACGACGCAACCGACGACGCCGCCGCCGACGATACGAAACGCCGCCGACGACGACGATCGTCGACGACAACGACGATCGTCACGACGACGCTGACGACGGTTAAAGCGACGGCGACAGCGGCGGCAACGAGCGCAGATCGCCTCGGCCTGCTTCACCCCGTTCATGAGGTCCTTCCCCAGCGGCGTGGACTTGGCCTTCGTCCTTGCCTCATCTGCGAGGTCGGTGATGGCACCGGGGATCTCGGGGGTCCGTGCCCACTTCCACGCGTCCTCGGTGCCGATCGTTGCCGTCAAGCTATCCGACTGGCTAAGGGGCGACTGCAGGCCACAGATGATCCCCCTGGCCGCGGCCATCTTCAGCTGTGCAGGGCTCTTCTCCTTCTTGCCAGATGGTTCTGGCGGCTCCTCTTGGTCTGGTTCCTCATCATCAGTTCCCTCCTCAGCGTCGTGCTGCGGCGCGCTCGCACGCCTCCTCTTGGGCTTGCGGCGCGGCTGCTCCTCGGGCGCTGGCGCCTGGGCCCTCCTCCTCTTCCTCCTCGGCGGCGCGCGTGGCTGCAGCGCGCCATCCTGGGCCTCCTGGGCCTCCTGCTCCTGGCCCTTGGCGGCCGCCGCAGCCTGCCGCTCGGGGGGGGGCGCCGCCCTGCGCGGGCCCCGCGGATGAGCTCCCGCCAGCGGCCAGCGCGGCCCGCGGGCCAGTCAAGATGCCGATCGACGCGAGCCTCTGCGCGATATCCTGGTCGGCGCACTCATTCTGCACCTGGAACTCCTGCGGTGGACCAAAAAGAAAGAGAAGGGGAACGGGAGGCGGAAGAGCAGGAGGAGGCGGAGGCGTGGGACGAGGAGGAGGAGGAGGAGGAGGAGGAGGAGGAGGAGGAGAAGTGGGAGGAGGAGGAGGAGGAGGAGGAGGGGGAGGAGGAGGATAGCGCAGCGGCAGCGGCAGAGAAGGGCGAGCAGGAGGACATCGGGCGGAGGAAGGAGGAGGAGGGGGATGAGGAGGAGGAGGAGGAGGAGAAGGAATAAGAAGAGGAGGAGGCCAGTCCTGCCACCTCTTCTCAAAGCGCTCGCTGTATTTCATTTCGAAGCGCATGAATTTGACCCCTTTGTGGAACATATCGCGCTGCACGAACGGGTATCCGAGCTCCACGCACTTCAGCGCGTGGATGCTGATGTTCTGCAGCGTTTCCGGATCCGTATGCCCCGCAGGGCCTCCTGTTGGGTGAGCGAACGGCATCCCCCTCCTCCACCTATCCTCCTCCTCCTCCTCCTCCTCCTCCCCCTCCTCCTCCTCCCCTCCTCCTCCTCCTGTTCCTGTTCTCGTCGCCTCCTCCCCCCTCGCCATCGCCATTGTCACCCTCCATCCCCTCCATCCACTCACCTGTTTATTTAGCTCTTCCCGCGGCCCACCGCCTATCCCCATCCATCTTCCACATCCATGCTCTTCCCCGTCCTGAGCCCCCTCATCCCCTTCCCCCTCCCCCATTGGGCACGTGCCCGGAAGCGCAGTCCTTCGAGCTCTGCCATCTTCAGGAAGGACACGCACCTGCCATCCTTGAGCCACTCGTCCGAGCGGGAGGTGCTGAAGACCTTCTGGCGAGCGACAGCGCCCTTGTACTCATTTTTGGCCCACTTGGCCTGTCGATGTCTCATATTCCTCCTCCTCCCCTCCCTCCTCCTCCTCCTCTCCTCATCCACCCTCCCCAACTCCTCCTCCTCCTCCTCCTCCTCCACGTCCTCCCTCCGCCTCGTCCTGCATCCTCCTCGTCCTCCTCGTCATCCTTGCCCTCCTCCGCATCGCCATACGTCGGCCCACTCCTCATCCTCTTCCTCCTTCTCCTCCTCCTCCTCCTCTCTCATTCTCCTCCCCCCCCTCCCCTCCTCCTGCACATTCCCGCCCTTCTCATCGTACCCCCTCTCCCCCGCGTGCCCGCCTTAACCGTATCAGGGTCAGGTGCGGTCGCCAGCTCCTTGCGCAACTTGGCACTCTTGTCGCAGGCCCTCTTGAACCTCCACCCGACCATGGACCTCGCCTTGAAGATGCCGTTGAGGTTGTCCACGCAGTGGATCAGCTCGGCGTCGCCTGCAGACTGCCGCTTCTGCTGCCGCTTCTGATCGGGGCGCGCCCCTGTCGGCGTCGTCGGCCCGCTCTGCGGCTCCTTCAAGCCGCGGTGATCAGGCTTCTCCCCGAGGCGCTGGGCGATCGCGGCGAAAGCCAGTGCATGGGGCTCCCGCGGCGGCGTGACGTCTGGCACACGCGGGCCGCGCGCCCCGGGCGTGACGGCGGGCGCGGGCCCATCGCTCCGCGCACTCTGCTCCTCTAAGGCCTTCTCCCTCTCCTCATTCTCGCGCTGCTCCTTCATCCGCTGTTTCCACTCGTATGCGTGCCCAGCGTCGTCCAGCGTGGACACGTCATCAGCTGCCTCTGAGTGGCTCTCGTCATCAGCTGCCTCGGGGTGGCTCTTCGTCTTGTCATCAGCTGCCTCGGGGGGGCTCTTCGCCTTCGACTTCGTCTTGTTCTTCTTGCGCACGCCCTTCATGCGAGCGCCTGCTCTGCCCTTGGCCGCACCTGCACGCCTCCTCCTCTTCTTCCTTGCCGCCTCGGCCCCCTCGATCGTCGCGGGGGCCTCGGCCCCCTCGGTCGCAGCGGGGGCGCCCGCGCTCGCCGCGGTCTCAACCGAGCTCCCCGGAAGCGGCGCCTCGGCCCCCTCGGTCGCCGCGGGGGCGCCCACGCTCGCCGCGGTCTCAGCCGAGCTCCCCGGAAGCGGCGGCGCGGCCTCAGCTGAGCTCACCGGAAGCGGCGGCGTGGCCTCAGCCGAGCTCACCGGAAGCGGCTGCGCACCCTCGACCAAGCCACCTGGCGGCGCGCCTGCAGGCGCCTCCGTGGCCAAGGAGCCGCTCTCCAAGATGGCCCCCGCGGGCTCGGCCTGCACCTGCGCGGCCTGGGTCGCATGGTTCTGGGACTCTGCGAGCGTGGCCGTCTCGACGTCATCCTGATCCGCCTCGGGATCCTTCTGGGCCCCCTCGTCAACGATGCCACCGCCCAAGCCCTCCGCGTGGGGCCCCATCAGAGCGTCCGCCAAGTCGTCGGGCGAGTCCTCGACGTGCACGGGCGCCCTCTGCGCTGACGCCAACTGGCCCATGAGGTCACCTCCGAAGCCGATGCCGTCGTAGGCAGACCCTGTGAGCTGCGAGGCGCCCTCCGCCCACGCGTCGCCGTTCTCCTCGCGACCTTGGGGGGGCTCCATATTCGAAGCCATTTGTTCCCATCCAGCCCTCCCGCTCCATTCGCCCCTTTCCTTCCGCCCCCGACCGCCAGGCAGTCTGCTCAGCAGACCGCTCGTCGGCGACGGGACGCCAGGCCCCGCAAGCCACCCCGCCGCATCCGGAGACGGGCTCGAAGACCTCATGCCTTCCGACCTCCACTCGTCCAGAGCAGCACGGTTGGCGAGCCTGGGCCTGCGCAGCTCAGGCGGCGGATTCGTCCTGGGAACGAGACAAGGCGACGCCAACGCTACCGGGGGGGGATCTCGAGATATCCCCATGCCCCGACTCAGGAAAGCATCGTGGACCTCTGGTGTGGCCTCCCTGGTGGTGTTGGCGTCGCTTCCCCCCTATCGTCCTCGCTCGCGCGTTCGATGTGGCGGGATCCATCGGCGGCGAAACGCTTCTCGAACGTCGGATCGGTAACAAGGCCGAGTGGCCGCGCGGCATCGCCCAGCCCCGAGATGACCAGTAGTTGACAGCGATCTTAGATAACGGTGTGAAATGCACACCCGAACTCGCAAGCAAAAATGCTTGGGCAGAGTGGCAGAGGGGAGTCCGACGATGGGCCCTGGGACATGGGGGCTAGCAGAGTCCTGGGGCGACGACGTTCGGGCGCCCCGGAGAAGGGCGACGACGACGACGACGACGACGGCGACGGCCGCGGCGACGGCGACGGCGACGGCGGCGACGGCGGCGACAGCGACGACGACGACAGCGACGATGATGGCGACGGCGACGGCGACGGCGACGGCGACTGCGACGACGGCGATATGTCACTATTTCTTGGGCGCCGACGTTCGGGCCGCGTCTCTCGCGCGATCGCTCGCTATGAGCGACCGCGTCGCCGAAAAGCCAGACGGCGCACGCGCGAGCCCGCCTCCAGGAGGAAGAGGAGAAGGAAGAGGGGAAAGGGAGGAAGAGGAGGAACGGGAGGAGGAGGAGGAGAAGGAGGAGGAAGAGGAAGAGGAGGAAGAAGAAAAGGAGGAAGAGAGAGACTCCACATCTTCTCCCTCCTCCACCTTCACCGTCTCTCTTCCCGCCCCGTTCGCAGCCCTCCTCCTCATCCTCCTCGTCCCCCCCTGCCTCCACCCTTAGCTCGGCGACGCTGGCCCCCCCCCTCAACCTGTCGAGGAGCGACGGCGGCGGGGGCTCGATCTGCTCGACTGGAGTCGAAGGTGACGTAGGTTTTGCCGTCGGTGGCGCCGAGGGGGTCGATGCCGTGGGAGTTGCCGCCGCAGCTGGTGCCAGCGATGCCGTGGGAGTTGCCGTCGCCGCCACCTGGGGTTTCAAAAGCTGCATGGCTGAAGCATCGCTGACGCATCGCTGATGCATCGCCGACGCGCCACTGACGCATCGCCGAGACATCGCCGACGCACAGCTCGCGCATTGCCGATGCATCGCTGCGAAATCGATCGCCCCTGTGCCCGACGGCCCCCGGACACGACACCCCTGGGCCCGAAAACCAAGAGGATCGTTTTCGGTTTGACGGTCCCCGGACCCGACGGCCCGATTCTCGGCCCGACGACCTCATCGGCTGCCGCAGGCTTCTGGGCGGCGGGCCTCCGCTTGATCCTCGTCGGCGCCTCTACCTCCTCTACCTCCTCGGTGGCTGCAGGCCGCTTCATTGCGGGCTTCTTCTGAACCGCTTGATCCTCCTCTTCCTCGTCGATCTCTGCCTCGTCCTCCGCGGCCGCCTCTTCCTCCTCGGCCATCTCCTTCTCCTCCTCGGCCTTGTCCCCCTCGGCCTGCTCCTCCTCGGCCTCCTCCTCCTCTTCCTCCTCTTCCTTCTCTTCCTCCTCTTTCTCCTCGTCCTCCTCTTCCTCCTCTGCCTCCTCCTCCTCCTCTTCCTCCTCCTCCTCCTCTTCCTCCTCTTCCTCAGTGGCTCTCGTGGCTGCTGGCCTCTTCCTCGCTGGCGGCTCGTCGCTCCCGCCGCTCGCGTCGCCCTCGGCGATGTCGCCGCCCTGAGCTGCGGCTGGTCTCCTCATCGCAGGCCTCTTCGAAACTGTCGCGCGCTCGTCAATCGCGCGCTTCTCCGCCCTCATGGCGTCCAGCGTGACCTCGCGCCTCGCGTGCGATTTCGCCAAGTTGACGAGCCACTTCGAAGCCTCTCGGAGGGAGGTGGAGGAGAGAGTAGGAGGAGAAGGCGACGACGCCACGTCGACGACGACGACGACGACGGGAGGCAAGCCTTGCTCTCTTCGAGGTTGCGAAACGAGATCTGTAGTCGCTGGCCGCCGTTCAGCCTCAAGATCAGCCCCGGATTGCTGGCGTCGAGGATTTTTTTCTCCACCCTCACCGTCTCGCCGTCCTGTGCGTGGGGGGGGCGAGGCGGCGCTCGCTCCTCCTCCGTCCCCTCCTCCTCGCCCGTCCTTGCCTCTCACCCTCGTCCTCGTCCTCCTCCTCCTCGTCATCCACGTCCTCGTCCTCATCCTCGTCCTCCTCGTCCTCTCTCCTGCTCTTCTCTCCTCCTCCGCTGCCTCCACGCCCTCTGCTTCTCCTCCTCCTTCTACCCTGCCTCCGCCGCATCCTCCACCACCTCCTCCCGCTCCTTTCCTTATCCTCATCCTCTCTATTCTCGTGCCTATGCTGATCATCATCTCAGTCTCATCCTCTCATCCTCTCATCCTCTCATCCTCATCCTCTCCTCATCGCCACCTTTTTTATCCTCGGACGGCCCTGGCACTCGCCACTCCAGAGAGTGTTGCCTCCTTTGCCCTTGCCGTTGCCCTTCGTGCCGTTGGAGCCCTTGGCGCCGCCCTCGGCGCCGCCGCCCTTGCCGCCCCTTCGGAGGAGGAGACTAGGAGAGGAGGTACTAGTAGAAGGAGAGCACGTCGGGGTGGCTCAGAGGACGAGGTGGAGCAGGAGGAGGAGGGGCATCAAGGAGGGTGGGGGACCGGGCGGGGGGGCCGGGCCATGGCGCCGGGTTGCCCCCATGGCGGCGGCTGAGGCGGCTGCCCCAGCGGCTTCTGCTGTGCGAGAGGCTGCCGCAGGACGCACCCGGCCATGGCTGCTGCCTCTACTTGCACGTGGGAGGTGAGTGAGCAGGCGGCCCGGAAACCTGCCACCTGTGCGAAGTGCTCCACGCCGTTCGAGACAGGGGACCTTCGGCTTCGCCGGGCCAATACGCGTAACACTCGGCTCATCCATCCCGGGTGCTCGCACGGACTGGTCAACGACACATCTTCTATCGTGGGGTTTGGGCAGCTTCCCCCGGCCACGAGACAGAGACTGGAACGTTCCCTCGCGCATGCAGCATCCGCCCACGGCCTTTCTGGAGACGTTCCCCAACCTCGCCTCGAACGGCTCCCTGACGATCCGGACCACGTCCCACCCCGTAATGAACTTCGTTACCTCCACCTGTGGGACGACGTGGCTTGGGAAAGGATCAACATCTGCCCCAACGTGATCCGCCACGTGCCGGACCACTGGAGGAGCAGCATCGCCGAGGCTAAGCACGCGGTTGCCGCTGCCATCGACGCGGTGCGTGGTCGCGTCGATGACGAGGCAGAACGTCGGCGCGGCCAACTCTGGAAGTTGTTTCTTTGTGTCGATGCTTTGCTCTTGCATTCGGTGCCTCGGCAGCGTGGAGGCCGGCGTGGACAGGGCAACCACGCGCTGAACGCTATCCCCACCGCCCGGCTACGTGCTTTCTGGAGTGGCGCTTGGCCGCAACTGCTGTTGGAGTTGGAGGGGCACCAGAGCACGGTCAAGAGCTCCCTGGCGCAATCCCGTTCCTCCGAGGCGGTTGCTGCACGGGATGTCCGGGTCATCGAACATTTCGTCGCCAACAAAGCGGTCAGCAAGGCCCTCGCTCGGGCGCACGCGCCCATGCGTTTCGCCCAGGGCGACGACGTCCCGAGGCGCCTGCAGGACATGTTCCCCAGGCCAGCTCGACCGCTGCCTCCGCAGCCCGCCCACGAGGAGGTCCCGCCGGAGTTGCGGGAGGAGCTCGTGACGCACATCTCGGCGGCCGTCGCGGCACTCCCGTCGATGTGCGGCGCTGGGCCCAACGGGTCCTTCTACGAGCACCTCAAGATCCACGCCTCCATCCAAGGCGGCCTGCAGGTCCTGGCCGGCGTTCTTGCGGACTTGCTGACCGGCGAGGCCCCAGTCGAGGCGGTTCGGGCCTCCAGGAGCGGCCGCTGCCACTCGCCTCTGAAGCCAGACTCTGACGTCGACATTCGCCCATTGGTGTCCCCGTCTGGCCACTGGCGTGCTGCGCTCCGAGGGTGGGGCAACATGTTCTCTGAGGAGGTCCGGGACGCCGTGGGCGAATCTCAATACGGCGTCGCCCGGCCAGGTGGCCCTGTGGCGTGCCGGCATTTTGTCGAGGCCCATTTGTTCTCTGACCCTGAGCTCACCCTGACAGCCCTTGATGTGGCGAACATGCACGGCAGCATGTGCTTGGGCAACATCGAGTCTGAGGTCCAACACCGAGTCCCCCGCATGTGGCCGCTGGTCTCTCTCTGGCTCCGTCTTGAAAGGCGCCATGTGTTCAAGGACTCGGCCGGCGCTCTCCGCCCCATCGTCGCCGCGACCGGGTTTGACCAGGGCTGCCCGTCGGCCTCCTACTTGGCTTGCCTGGGCGTCGCCCCGGTCCACGACGCCTTGAAGGAGAACTCGGTGGTAGGAGGGCTGCAGGACGACGCGTACTTACTCACTCGCCCGGCGAACCTCCGGACCGCCCTGGAGGGGGCAGCCCCGGCCTTCAGCACCGCCGGCTGCGCCCTGAAGCTGCGCAAGTGCTCGACGTGGTCTCCGGGGGCTTGCGACGTGGGGGCGTCGGGCATCCGACGAGTTGCGTCGCCCCCGCTGGTGCTCAAGCAGCCTCTCGCGCGCCCGGGCGTGGACTCCGCCGGCGATCCGGCCCTGCTCTTCACGAACGGGCCCTGCGAGGAGGTGCTGGCGGAACGGAGGCGCACGCTGAATCGCTTCTGCGAGCTCAAGGCGGCGGGGCTGGCCACGCACCTCGCGGTGCCCCTTGCTCGAGTGGCTACCGCCGGCGACGCCGTCTACCTCCAGCAGTGCCAGCCGCTCACGGAGGCCCAGTGTTCCGCGCTGGACACGGTGGTCTTGGACGGCATCTTCGACCTCCTGGGCGTGGAGACCTCCGAGGTCACGCGCCACCTGCGCCGGCAGCGATGGCTGCTGCCGTGGAAGGAGGGGGGGTACGGCCTGTCGAGCGCGGCCCTGAGCGCCAAGCCCAACTACTTGGCCTCCTGGCTGCGCGACCTCACCGAGAGCGCAGAGACCATGGGCCTCGCCAGCGCTTCCGCCCTGCTCGACAAGGCGCCCGCCCTCCGGGCCTGCCTTCAAGGCGTCGTCACCGGCATGTCGGCGCAGGGAGTGGACCTCCCCACTGGCATGAACGATGTCTTCCTCCTAGGTCCGACCGGCGCCGCGTCCAGATGGCGCTCCGAAGTGGTTTCTCGCATTAGCTCCGATATTCGCAGCGGTGCCGCTGAGGAGTACGTCACCACGATGCTGGAGTCTGGTGGCAGCGGTGGTGGCTCTTGTTTTGCAGTCCCGACGCTTCCGCACCACTGCCTGACGAACCAAGAGTTCGCCACCGCCAGACGCCTCCGGATGTACTTGGACGTCCATGAGAAGCGGCCGGGCCACGACCTCCACTGTCGTCACAAGGGCGGCCGGCAGTCCGGGTACCAGGTCTGCAACCAGGTAGTCGACCTGAAGGGCCTCCATGGTCTCATGTGCAAGCGAGGGGGCCTCGTGGTGGGCAGGCACGACGCTCTCCGCGATGTCTTGGCGGGCATGATCACGGAGCATATGGGCGTCCCTGCTCACGCCGAGCAACGCCCGCCAAGCGACCTGCCGGGCGAGCGCCGCCCAGACATCGACTACCACGACAAGCGGATGGTGCGACAGTACCTAGACGTCGCCGTCGCGACGCCACACATCAGGGCACTCCCATGGGATGCGCGCCTGCACAGGGCCGGGGCGCTCATTGAGCGCGAGGAGAGCAACAAGAGACGCAAGTATCATATGCTCAGCCTCACTCCTTTCGTGCTCTCTCACCTCGGCCGCATGGGCGGGGGGTGCCAGGGCATCATCAAGGCCTTCGCCAGCGGCCTTTCCGAGCGCGAGCGGTCCTCCGCAATAGACGGGTGCTACCAGCACCTAGCGGCGACGCTCCAGCGCGGCAACGTGGCCCTCTTGGCCGCGTCTGCGCCCCTCATCCCCTAGCGCGCCCCCCCCCTCCCCCCTCCCTCCTCCCCCGCTTCGTTTAACTTGTTTTTTTCCAGTCAGCCCCCTCTCCCCCCCTCTCCTCCCCGCTCCTTGCTTAGGCGGGGCTGCGCTGGCGCCTAAGGGGGGGGTGGGGGGGGCGCACACCCCCCCGCCGCGCCCGCGCCTCCTCCCTCTTCCGGTTCCCTCTTCCCCCCTCCCTCCTCCCCTCCTCTTTCCTCTTTCCGCGTTTTTGATTTTCGGAGAGGGGGGCCCTGTCGTGTTCCTCGGCGCCGCCAGGCAAAGCCGCACCGAGGGGCGAAAAAATGTGATGGGCCCCCCTCTGTCTTTAACACGTTTCGCATCCCAGCATTCACGCTGTGAGTCTTAGTCTTGGGGAGGGGGGCCCTGTCACGCCCCTCGGCGCGCCGCCTATTCAAAGCCGCGCCGGGGGGCGAAAAAAAATATGATGGGCCCCCCTTCGTCTAGCACTGGGCAACAAGTGGCCAGCGCTTCCGCCCCAAGTCGGGGGAGATTTCCCGTGGAACGCGCTGTGGACTGGCCTCGCACGCCTGGCCCCAGTGGACACCCATCGCAAAGCGAGGTGGGCGCTGGGGCCGCGGGTTAACGGAGGAGGAGGAGGAGGAGGACGGGGGCGAGGACGAGGACAAGGACGAGGACGAGGGCAAGGAGAGGGGCACCTAGGAAGGAGGAGGAGGAGGAGGTAGGAGGAGGAGAGGGCGGAGGAGGGGAAGGAGGAGGATGGGGAAGAGAGGAAGAAGGAGGAGGGGAGAGAACATGAGGAGGGAGGGGGGGGGGATGCGTGAGGAGTTGGAGCAGAAACCTTGCTTTGTACTGCATAACGGTCAGCGTCCTCAGCTGTATCACCGCGCCGTCGCTGGCGAAGCGCGCGAGCATATAGTCTGACTCTGTCGCGTCGGGGGGCTCGTAGATATCCGAGGTCGTCTCTGGCACCTTCTCACCGCGTTTCCTCCTGGGGTAACCGAAAAGTCAAATATCACCGACCGTTGGCGGGGCAGTAGACGGGCGATGCATCGGCGATGCGCCAGCGATGCGTCGGCGATGCGTCATCCACGCGTCAGCGATGCGTCGGCAATGCGTCAGCGATGCGTCAGCGATGTGTCAGCGATGCGTCAGCGCGACGCGTCGGCGACGCGCCAGCGATGCGTCGGCGATTCGGGCGACGATCGAGCGATGGTTTAGCGACCGATCGGTTCTGACGTGTCCTGTATGCCGCGCCGCTGATCGAGTCCCAGCCCTGGTCATCATGCGCGCCCGACGCCGCTGGGGCGGCCGAACTCGACGGCACTTGTGCGTCCCGGAAGCGTTGTAGCCAGCCGCATCGCACATGATGCTGTTTCTCCCTGCGAATAGGGTCGTACAGATGCCTGCGGAGGGGTTGGGATGAGAGGGAGATCCCCAGGAGGAAGCGGAAGAGAAGGAGGAGGATGATGAGGGGGGTGCGGGAGGCAGACGAGGACGGCGAGAAGGCCGGGGAGGGCGAGGACAGCGAGGAGGGCAAGGGAAAGGGACTGGGGGAAGGGTCAGAGCGAAGGAAACGGTGAGAGTAGGGAGCGAGGAGGCGGCTGGGGGAATGAGGAACGAGGAGGATAAGGACGAGAAGGAGAAGGAGGAGGAGGAGAGTGTAGAAAAGGGAGAGGAAGAGGAGGAGGTGGAGGAGGCAGAAGGGCGCGCGGGCCTGAGCATCGACGAGAGCATCCTGCCGCGGTCACTGGCCCACTTCTCGGCGCATGTGTCGTCGAACCACCACGGCGCTTTCTGGGGGAGGGGGCATTCCAATGAGATGCCTTCCCCTCCTCATCTTCCTCCTCCTCCCCCTCCTCCTCCCCCTCCTCCCCCCCCTCTTCCTCCTCCTCCCCCTCCTCCCCCTCCTCCTTCTCCTCCTCGCCATCTGCCTCCTTCCCCCTCCCTCCTCTCCCCTCCATTTGTTGTCCGCGTCGCTCCTTGTCCGCGGCAATGCTCGAGAACGCGCTGATCGCCGCCGACTCCCGGATGGCCATGTTGGGGGACAGTTGTTCGATGTCGCGCAGAAACCTAGCCTTTTTGATGAGCTCCTCTTTGGCATTGTCTGTCAACTTGTCGTTGTCTGGGTTTGTCCCGTACTGCAAGAATCCAGGGGCGTCGTTCCACTTGGCCAACACGGCCGCGAGCTTCTTCACGTCCTCATCCGTCGCCCCGAACGTGGCCCTCCTGGCCTCAGGCATAAATGCCGCCGTCGATCGACGGCCGCGCCGCAAACGGCCTGAGCCGCGGCGGCTGCGGGCGCCAGCCAACCAACGACCAGCCGACCAACCAGCCAACGCCGCCAACCGAGCAACCCGCCAACCAATCAATCCACAGCGACGGCGCCAATCAAGTAACCAGCCACAGCCGCCAACCACGCAACCAACCAACCAAGCAACTAACCGACAACAGCCGCCAAGCATCCAACCAGCCAAACACCGCCAACCAAGCAACCAGCCAACACCGCCGACCAAGCAACCAGCCAACCAACCAATCAGTCGATTCCAACCACACGCGGCCTACGTAACCTAAAGCTGCTCTGGACGATGGCTGCAGCCATCGTCCAGAGCAACTTTGGGTTACGTAATCTTATTCAATTAATGTATGTGCATATGTATGTATACATGTGTATATGTATAAACACACATATATATGTATATATATATGTATATATATGTGTATATACATATATAGGTATATATATAATATGTATAAACATTATATGACATAGCCATTCATATGTGAGTGTGTACATATAAACATATGTACATACATGCATACATACATATGTACATACATATATGTGTGCATGTATACATATATAGCCGCGCGACGCGCCGGACTAACTCGGGGAGGCCCGGACTAACTTAAGCGCGCCGGACTAAAATTAAGCGCGCCGGACTAAGTTTGCAAACCGAGATCCCCTGGGTAGCTGCCGTCGTTTGGTCGTTGTCAGGTGTGTCAGACAAAATTACGGTCGTGCTCTTCTGTGCCCCGTGTACTTGGGCCAGTTCTACCGCCTCCTGCTTCTGGAGCGTGTTCAACACTACAACGTCGCCGTCAGGTGCCCGGCCTTCTCGGACAGCGTTTAGAACCTGCGTGGCCCCCGAGAACTGCTTGCCAGGGAAACGTCGTTCATCCACTTTCCACCTCCGGGTCGGAGCCGGCTGGTTGGAACCAGTGTCTGGTGAGTGCTGACCTGTGGCTGTGCTCTGGTTGGCCGCATCTTCTCTCCATCGCCCTCTACGCGGCGGTGTGGTCGTGGGTGGTTGGGTTCTCCGAGCGGCGAGGAACTCCTCCAGTCGGTCCAGGATTGCTTCGTCGCTGGTGTTCTTGGGTGCCTGTGCCACCGCTTGTTGCAGAATGGTCAGTAGGCTAGTGTTTGTGGTCGGTGCTGGTGTTGGTGCTTGTGCCGGTGCTGGTCCCGGTGCGGCTGTCTTTTTGTTTGTTGTTTCTTCTTTTTGTGGTGGTTTGTCACTGGCCAGGATTGCGGAGACGATGGATGCAATCTGCTTCTCTCTCCGCTGACGTGCGGTGGTTCGGCTGCCCCCTTGACCCGCGTCGCGCCTTGTCCCGGCACGAAAGTCGAGTCGTCCATCACACAAGGACTACGATAGCCCGCTGGCGCCGGCCTCCTGAGGCCCCTGGTCAGATTTTGGTGATAGCTCGCTGGCGCCGGCCTCGTTAGGCCCCCGGTCAGATTTTTGGTAAGGACCCGACCCACGGAAAGAATAAATCCGGACGCGCGGGTGCCTTGTGGTCGTACGGCGTCGTAGCGGCAAGATCTGGCATAACTGTTTCGTCACAATCGGGAAATATACGGATATGATTACCACGTCGGTCTTCAGTCGTTCCTCTGAGAAGAACGGATGCATGCATCACCGATAGATCAGCGATGGCCTTGGCAATAATGTCAACAAGTATATTTACTTCTTCCCATATCTCGTGGGCCGCACCGCCATCCTCATTGACTTGCAACGTCTGGGTGTCCGTCTGAATCCCTCCGGAACCGTCGGCAGCATCCATGATGAGTGGCTGTGCTGTGTCGTCGTGGGACTGCTTGTTCTGTGCTGCGTCGTCGTGGGTCTGTTTGTGCTGTGCTGCGTCGTCGTGGACTGCTTGTGCTGTGCTGCGTCGTCGTGGGACTGCTTGTGCTGTGCTGTGTCGTCGTGGGTCTGCTTGTGCTGTGCAGAGTCGTGCTGCGTCGTCGTGGGACTGCTTGTGCTGTGCTGTGTCGTCGTGGGTCTGCTTGTGCTGTGCTGCATCGTCTCGGGACTGCTTGTGCTGTGCTGCGTCGTCGTGGGACTGCTTGTGATGTGCTGTGTCGTCGAGGGACTGCTTGTGCTGTGCTGTGTCGTCGTTGGACTGCTTGTGCTGTGCTGCGTCGTCGTGGGTCTGCTTGTGCTGTGCTGCGTCGTCGTGGGACTGCTTGTGCTGTGCTGCGTCGTCGTGGGACTGCTTGTGCTGCTGTGTCGTCGTGGGTCTGCTTGTGCTGTGCAGTGTCGTGCTGCGTCGTCGTGGGACTGCTTGTGCTGTGCTGCGTCGTCGTGGGTCTGCTTGTGCTGTGCTGCGTCGTCTCGGGGCTGCTTGTGCTGTGCTGCGTCGTCGTGGCACTGCTATTGCTGTGCTGTGTCGTCGTAGGACTGCTTGTGCTGTGCTGTGTCGTCGTGGCACTGCTTGTGCTGTGCTGCGTCGTCGTGGGACTGCTTGTGCTGTGCTGTGTCGTCGTGGGACTGCTTGTGCTGTGCTGCGTCGTCGTGGGACTGCTTGTGGTGTGCTGTGTCGTCGTGGGACTGCTAGTGCTGTGCTGGGTCGCACTCCACTGCCGCAGGGCTGCTCGTAGGATTGCTCGCGGGACCACTCGTAGTCGTTGGGTTGCTCGTCGGGCCGCTCGTGCATCGTCGTGCGGCTGCCGCTTGCGAGCCCCCCTCTTCCGAGCCTTCCGAGTCTTCCTCGCCTCCCTCCAAAACCCCTTCGGGGTTCGGGGGGCCCGGGTCTGGAAGCTCGCGCCCCAAGGGCCGCGTGGCGCAGGTCGGGCCCCTCCACTCCCAAGGGCCACTCGCGCACGCACCACCAGAATAATTATAATCACCCAGAACCGGCAATAGTGAAACCAAGAGCAAAGCATTGAAAGACCCTGTTAGTATTGAAGTGGCTCGCCCATCGAGCTACTTGTAGCCCCTACCCCAGGAACCAAGCATAAGACAATGCATATCCAGAGTAAGGTTGAAATCTGCACCCGGTCGTAAACCAATTGATGACACATGTGGTCCAAATAATAACCATTGAGACCCTGCAAGTATTGAAGTGGCTCGCCCATCGAGCTACTTGTAGCCCTTACCCCAGAAACCAAGCATAAGACAATGCATATCCAGAGTAAGGTTGAAATCTACACCCGGCCATGTCTATGTACCCGTGTGTGTAAAGGCAACATCACAAGCACAAACACACACAACCATGATTGAATTCTGCCCAAACTATCCCTCCCCTGCCTGTCTAGTAGATTTCCTACTGTCAGTCGTAAGGGTGGGGGGGTGGGTGAAGGTTCTGGTGTTGCCCCCTCCCCTGCACCTTATCATGCATGTGCATCAATTGCAATGTTATGAGAACACGACGCTTGCCCAACCGTAATCGGGCGCCCGGGAGTCGGGGGTCGGGGTCGGACCCGACCTGGACCGTGTTCTCATTCTCCCATTGAAACTCCCTTCTTCCCCGTGGAGGAAGGGGGGCCCCCCTGCCCCCTCCGCGCCATGCGCTGCACAGCGCACCGTCGAGCTCGACGAGCCCTAGCCTACTCCCATTCACTCTCGCGCCGTCGAGCTCGACGAGCCCCGGCCCCCAATCCATGTGGCATGGATTGGGAGCTAGGGCTCGTCGAACATGTCCCGCACGTCTCAGATGTGCTCGATAGACTCATCCGAGTCATCGCCCATCGCCGCCGCCGCGCCTGCCGCCGCCTCGCCAAACCCCCGCCGCCGCCTCGCCAGCCGCCGCTCGCCAGCCGCCGCCGCTGCCGCCGCCGCCGCCTCGCTGGCCGCCTCCAGCGAGATAGCCGCCGCGCGGGCCGTCGCCTCGGCGGCCGCGATCGCCGCGCGAGCCGCCGATTCGACGGCCGCGGCGATCGAGCCACCGCTCCCTGGCAGCCCGCGCCACCGAGCGACCCGGGAGGGCGCCTCGCTGACAGCCTCGCTGGCACGCGGTGGCCGCCGCCAGCGAACGGCCGCCGCCTCGGCGGCCGCCGTCAGCAGTCCGCCCCCCCCGCCGCGCCCGCGCCCCGCCGCGCCAGTTGCCGCGGGGCCACCGCGCCAGCGGCCGCATCAGCGGCCGCCGCCAGCGAGCCAGCGAGCCAGCCCGCCAGCGAGGCAGCCCGCGGCGCCGCGCGGGCCGACGCCGCCCCCCACCTCTCGCGGCGCACGGCCTCTAGCGCCTCCAGGGTCGCAGTGGCCCGGCGCAGGCTCGCCATGGCCTAGCGGGCCCGGTCGGCGTCGGCCATGGCATCGCACGGGCACGGGGCCGCGGCAGCCAGGGCCTCGGCCTCGGCGACTTCGAGCGGGTTAAGTCGACAGCAGGGGAGGCAGGGCTCAGGGGCGCGGGCGCGGACCTCGGGCTCGAATCTCGGGCTCGGCATCGGCAGCGGTTCCAGCGTCCTTCAGGGGCGATAAGGGGGGATATGATAAGCATAGGGGGGATGCATCCACCCCCAATCGCACATGGATCGCAGATGGGGGCGCGATGGCCCCAACCTGGCCAGGAACGTCGGGGGCCTATCGCCGACCTATCGGCGATGTATCGCCGATTCCAAGTCGATGTTTCGCCCGCTATGCCAATCCCCCCCCTATCGTTGCCCCTCTGCAGTCCTCGGGCCCGGGGCGGCGGCGTCGGGCTGCTGCGCGGGCGCGGCGGAGTTGGGCGCGGCGTCGGGCTGCGCGTCGGGCGCGGCGCCGGCGCCGCGCAGTGGCGTGGGACTCGACCTGATGGTCAGGCATGGCGTCAGGCTTGGCCTCGGGCCTCCGTGTGCACCTGCACGTCGGATGAAACCACGTCGTCGGGCGCGGCCTCGGCCTCGGCGGGCTCCGGCTGCGCGTCGGGGAACACGACGTCGGACGCGGCCTCGGGCTCGGGCTGCGCGTCGGGCTGCACGACGTTCGGCGCGGCCTCGGGCTCTGGCTGCGCGTCGGAAAACACAACGTCGGGCGCGGCCTCGGGCTCGGACTGCGCGTCGGGCTGCACGACGTTCGGCGCGGCCTCGGGCTCCGGCAGCGCGTCGGAAAATACGACGTCGGGCGCGGCCTCGGGCTCGGGCTGCGCGTGTGGCAGCACGTCGTCGGGCGCGGCCTCGGGGTCGGGGTGGTGGCGTCGGGCTGCGTGGCCGCGACGGGGGCGGCGTCGGGCGCCGCGTCGGGCGCAGCGCCAGCGTTTTGCACGACGGGCACGGCGTTGGGCTGCGCGTCGGGCGACGTCGGCACAGGGATTTCCGCGGGCGAGGTGGGCGGCGACGGCGAAGGCATTTTCGTCGGCGACGTCGACGGCGACGGCGGCATCGGGCCGTCGGGCCTGGGGCTTGGGGCAAGCGAGCAGAAGACTTGAGCCGAGCTACGGGCGGAGGTTCCACCGCTCGGCCGCTTCGTGGCCCTTGGAGGGGGGCTGCCAAAGTACCGCCCTGGCCCAGGGCACCCGCAGCTTTTCGGTCCATTTTGGGCCCCCTGGGGCCCGCTGGGCCTCGTGAGTCTCTGGAGGCCGTGGGGGCCTCCGTCCGTGGAAATCCTAAGGGCGCCTTGGGCCGGTGGCACTTCTACCACGCCCGAGTGGGAACGCGGAGCTCCAAGCCCCCCGCCCATTCCGACCTGCCCCTCGCAAGTCTCGTGGCCCTGGGAGCTCCAGGCCCTTCCTAATACTTCTCGATCAGAAAAGATAAGTGGCAACCATGTTGAAAAGTAATCAGATGTCCAACTTCAACTCAACATCGATGTATACAGTTGTAGTATTATCATATATAACCGAGTATATGTATTAAGGTGTTTGTTTTTTTTTTCCAAACATAATTTCTGATACATTCTATTCCCCCAAATCTCGCGCATACAGAGAATGATGATTAGTGGTGGATCCGCGAAAGCCAAGCTACGCGGGCGCAGCTACGACGACTGCCCCGCGGGAGGCCGAGCTGATCGGAGTCCTGGACCGCCTCAGCTCCCAGGCGGCCCTGACCGTGGGCAGCGGCCCGCGGGCACAAGGAGTCTCGCCCGATCTTTCGGCGTCGCGAGGCGGGTCCGAGGAGACGCGCCGGGGCTCTAGTCTGCCAGCCGACCTCCAGCGGGCCGCCCCCGAGATCTACAGGGTGATACGCGGCGAAGGCCCATCGAGCGTTCGAGACTGGATCGCCCAGAGGTGCCAGGGCAGTCGGAGCCATCATCTGCGGGTCGATATGTGGACGTTGTCGACCACCATAGACTTCCGGCTCAAGGATTGCGCCGGCGATGAGGATACCATGCAGGCGCTGGCCGTCGACGACATGATGGAGCTTGCCCCGGGGAGGCTGGCATCGCACGCGTGCGAGCAGAGGAGCGGAGACCGCGCGGGGGCCATGCGCATGCTGGGCTCCACGCAACCAGGTGGCTCGGCCGACGCGGCCCCCGCGTGGGCGGCGGCGTCGGCGACGACGCACTCCAAGACAGTGCACCAGCGCAGAGAGCGAGTGGAGCCCGAATTCCGCAGCCGCAGGAAGAAAGAGAAGGGCGAAGGCAAGAGCGGCCGCGGCGGCAAGGGCGGCCGAGGTGCTGGAGCTAGCTGGCATGGAGGAGGTGGGCTACGGCAAGCCGACCAGAGTGACCGCTCATAAAGCCCTGAGAGCGGAGGATGTGGACGAACCGCAGGAGGTGAAGTGCGTCAAGATGCTCGACGCGCTGGGGCCCGAGGAGGCCATGTACTACAGCGAGGAGACCAACGCGGTGGAGCGCGCCGAGCTGAGGAGCCAGGTGATCTTCGAGGAGCCGTAGCAGAAGTTCGGCTTCGTGGGCGGGTGCCAGGAGGAGTGCGAGCGGTACTGCGGGCGCCGGGACGCGCCGCCGAACCTCTGGCACGTCGGGGGCGCCGAGGAGGTGAAGGCGATCGCCGGCTTCAGCGCCGAGGGCACGAAGTCTGGAGGTCGACAGCGGAAGATCATCATGGTGGTGGCCGCCAACTACATGTTCAAGGATGTGAGAGAGCGGTCCGAGCACGGGCTGCACGGGGGCGGTGCGCTGGGCCGCCTGCGTGTTCCGTCTGACTGTAGGGCGGCCGCGGCGTTCGACGAGAGCAGCGCTTTCTCGTTCGCGGAAGTGCCCTGTTGGATGTGGGGCTGGCAGCGTGCGCCCCTGATGTGGGCGCGGGCCGTCTGGGGCCGTCTCCGCGCGTTCCAGCAGGCCGCGCTGGTCCCCGAGTCCTGGGTCTACCCTATGTGGCGTCGGCTGGTCATGGGCAGCTCCCGCAGCGTACACATTCTGATGGCGATGACGCCAGAGTCTGCGCCATGCCGCTGCGACGCCCACTCGCGAGCCAGGACCGCGAGCGACGACTCAAGTGGATAGAGAGCTACCGGATGATCAACGACAGCGAGTGGGTTGGAAGACAGGAGAGGCGGCGCCCCCTCCCCCCCGAGACGGACGGCTACTCCGCGGCGGGGTGGTGCGAAGCCGTTCGACAGGCCCAGCCGCAGAGCGGGAGTCTTCGTTGTCATGCACCTCTACGCGGGCCCCCGGAGGGCTCAGGACGCGCAGCACTACCTGGAGATGTGTATGCATGAGCTGGGCCTGGTCCTGCATCTGATCTCCGTCGACCTGGCGGTGGACTCGCGGTGGGGCCCGAGTCGGGTAGACACCCCAGCTGTGGCCCCTGGTGATGGAGGGGTTGGTGGACGTGGTCTTCGGTGGGCCCCCCTGCCCCACTTGGAGCCGGGCCCGCTTCGGGC
The DNA here is from genome assembly GCA_963575745.1 of Prorocentrum cordatum. Taxonomy (NCBI): domain Eukaryota; class Dinophyceae; order Prorocentrales; family Prorocentraceae; genus Prorocentrum; species Prorocentrum cordatum. The sequence continues at coordinate 113,458 of CAUYUJ010007335.1, forward strand.
CGGGAGGTCCGCGCCCCTTGCGCCGACGGGGGGCAAGTGCTGCCAGGGCCTACTTCGGTCGCGGCTGACGGCCGGGGAAGTCGAGCGACTGGGCGAGGCCAACCATCCCACGGTCAACCGCGAGACGTTGCGTGGCGGCGCGGCAAGCCGCGGAGGGGCACGGGGGCTCGAGCGCCCCGAGGACCCCGGAGAGAAGCCCCACCCCTCGATTTTCGAGACGGAGATCCTGAAGGGCTTGGAGGAGGGGACGCAGGCTAAGCGGTTTGGGCGGGGTTTCACAGAAACCCACGAGTATCACAGGGGCGGTAAAGTGGGCGCCCGACGGAGCGCGGAGATGCGACGGAGCCCACCCACGCGAGAAGAACTACGGCAAGGTTCACGGCACCTTCCGGACTACCAAGCTGGCCGCCTATCCGCCAGCCTTGCGCGAGTGGATTGCGGAGGGCATCGCGAGAACACTGACGGACGTGGCGAGTCGCGGCGCGGGCCCCGCAGGCTACCAGCGGCCTGGGGTTCGATGGCCCAGGATCTCGAGCTTCACGGCCAAGCTGGATTAGGGCACCTTCCATTTCCTGAGCGAGGCCTCCTCGCGCGAGAAGGGGGTTGGTGCTGGGCCCGTCGGACACGAGCTTCCACCTGCACATCGACTACGGCCTGATCTCCACCGAGGGGGGCCACTGGGGCTACGGCGAGGCGAAGGTCAACGAGCTGGTCCACCATGTGGGGGGCGCGCTGGAGGACGTCGGCTTCGTGGTGAAGAACCGCAAGGAGCACGGCCTGGTCGATCGCGTCGCGGGCTACGAGATCGAGTCGTGCCCCGCGCGGGCGCGAGCGCCGAGGCGGAAGGCGGCCCTGCTGTGCGAGGCGCTGAAAGTGATGGCCGATCGGCGATCGGGGACGGGTGCGCCTGGACCATCTGGCGCCCGCCCTGGGCGTCTGGATCTGGGACGCGTCGCTGGCCTGGCACTGGCTGTCGGCGCCGCGGCACCTATTCCAGTTCACGCGCCAGGAGGGCCGCCGCCGGCGCAGGTGGTGGCCCTCGGCCCGACGGGGGGCGATAGCCATGCAGAGGGGCACCATGGGGCTGCGCGCGGACTTCGGGGCCCCGCTGCTCGGGATGCTCCTCGCCTCCGGAGCCGAGGGGGCCCAGGACTTCGGCATGGGGGGCTTCGGCGCGGTCGTGGCAGCTGCGAGCCGCGAGCAGACGGAGGACCTGCGGCGCGCGGGCGCGAGGCCAGGCACGGCGGTCGCCTAGCCGGGCCAAGTACAGGAGGTGTTGGACAGAGGACCCTCGTCTTTGGAGCCACACCTGCCCGTCAGCTCAATCGCCAGGGGTTGGATCGACAGCGAGGCGAAGTGGGTGCCTGTAGAGGCCGGGCGCTGGAGGCGAGCTGGCCGCGTCGTGCTGGGCGAGGGGCGCGCGGCTTTGCGTGCCCTGTCGCGCCTGGCCGTGGTCGCCGAGGCGCATCGGTCCAAGGTGCTCAGCCCGGAGGGCGACATGGCCTTTGCCGGGGCTGCGGCGAAGGGTCGATCCACAGCAGGTCCAGTCAACTACTCACTGAGGAGGAGGCGTGCTGCGTCGAGCGCTTCGGAGATCAGGATACGCCCCCCCCCCTGGGTGGAGACAGCGAGGACGCCCGCGGAGGGCCACTCGAGAGCGGGAGGATGTAGTCAGGATCAGGGGGGGGGGGCCAGAACCCCGGTGCCGGACGATCAGGCGCGCGCGCCGCGCGCCGTGCAACGCAAACTTTCGGCCCCCGAGTGCCAGGCGACCCGCGCTGGGAGGGCCGCGTGCAACCGTCAACTCCGCTAACCTACCGGCTGCGAGCAGCTGAGTTTCACGAGCGGTGCTCGGCGGAGGGAGCGCCGCCATGGACGCAGGACGAGTGGGGCGACGCTCTGATGGAATACAAGACGACCTCCGCCCTTCCGAAGAGCCACTTCACCAGCCTGGTCGCAGCCGTCGAATTCAAGCTCCCAAGGCTGAGGGGCCGCTTGAGCAGATGCCATGCGGCGCTGCGCGGCTGGGAGCTGGAGCATCAGACCAAGCGCGCGGCCCCGATGGTGAGCGCGGCCCAGGCGTTCGCCAGCGTACAGCTCAGTGCTCGCGTCGAGCCTGGGCTGGGAGTCGGCATCGTGCTGCAAGGAAAAATGGGGGCGCGCCCTAGCGAGATGCTGGGGATCGTCGCGTCGGATCTCGTCTTCCCTGAGGAGTCTGGGTGCCAGCAGGGCAAGGGGCCTCTCATCGTGGGCCTCGGCATGAAGGCCAACGCCAAGGCCAAGAGGCCCCAATCCGACGCTATCCTGGAATGCGAGAATCCGATCCTCGCGGGCACCCCGAGGCCCCTCAAGGCTCGCGCGGCCCAGGGTGGCCACCTATTCCCTTGCGCCCTCTTATCCAGTCCGAGTGCATTTTACCTATGGGGTGGTCTCCTCACAGTCACCGTGCAGGTTTTGCTTTAGAGGCCAGTGCGCAGGGTGTGTCTTTCGACCCGATACGGAAGACGGGTCGGTGGAAGGTGGACAGCTCTCTCCGGCTAGCCGTTGGGTTCAAGGCGGCCGGTTGGGGCCCGGCCCGCGACTGGGCCGCGCGCCACTGGGCGCGGGTCGCGGCCAGAGCGCTGAATGGCGCCGACGGGCAGTAGACGACAGCCAGACGGCTCATGGACACCATCGAGCGTACCTGCGAGCTGGAGGGCTTCCACTCCGCCACCAAGACCGACTTCACCTTTTTCCTCGGCAGCTTCGACGGGCTCGTGGCTACAGCCGGGACTTTTACCACCTCCATCGGCTTTCGCGACTCCCTTTTCCTCTCCGTCACCTCTCTCACCGGGCTCTGCTGGTGGGGCCATCCCGCCAAGCGGGATTGCCCCACCAGCAGAGCCGCGCTGGGCGACCGCCAATGCGGGAGCGACGCGCCCGCCGAGCAGGCCTGCCGGCCGCCGACGCACCTGGTGGACGTGCTGGGGCAGGGCGGCCAGGTCGGGAGGCGCGGGCAACCTGACGTGTGCAGTCCTAGTGGTGGCCCTACTGGTACCAGCAACCTGGAGTCCGCTGCTGGCGCGGACGGTGACGGTGGCCGCAGACGCAGCGGAGGAGGTCGGAGGCGCGGCGGGGCGCATGTTGGGAGCAGTCGCCAACATCTCGTCCAGCGCGGCAAGGATTTTCTCGGCCATCACCGACACTACGCTATCATTGGCCGAGACCGCCTGGGAGAGCCTCGACTTCATCAGTGTCTGGGTCAACAGCAGTGCTGGCCGCATCTTTTCCTCGGGTAGCAACGACCAGCGGAGTTGCTGTCGACCCCCGAGGCTCGGGCGCTGATGAACCGCCCGAGTTCTGGCAGCAGACGCTGCTGGACCTCACCTTGTTTGTTTCTCCTACCAGATCGCGATGGACATCCACAGGCATCATTTTCACGGCGGGTCAGCCTACTCAGCACTCGACGTGTGGTTGGTTTGGCTTGACGCAGGCCACGTCGGCCTTGCGTGGAGGGCGGGATCAATGACGTAAAGCGCCAGATGGGCAGACCCGCTGTGGGACCTCACTACGGACGTGACTCCAGAACACATACGTATCTAAGCCATGCTACAGCAGGCGATCCACACTACCATGGACAAACCCGACCTATCCTTGTCACGGGCTGCCTTGGACGCAGCTCTGGCACTGGTGCCGCCGACGATTCTGGCCAGGTCTTTGAAGTGGGGCAGTCGTTTGATCTCCTACTTGTGGCCACGAAACGGGAACGGGCTTCCACATCCTGCCACGGCAATGGCTTCGCCGTCCGACGTCGAGCTTTCGGACCACGACGGCGAGCCTGACGCCGACGCCGAGGACTCCCCGAGCGTCGACTCTGTCGCCTTCTCCTAGAGGGCTTTCGACCGCGAGCTGGAGCGGGTGGAGGGGAACGAGGACCCAGCCAAACGATGTTGTTTGGTCTTCAGATGTCAGACATTCAGTTTCAGGTGAAATGCGGGGAGTTTATATGTGTATATATACATATGTATGTATGTATGTATGTATGTATGTATGTATGTATGTATGTATGTATGTATGTATGTATGTATGTATGTATGTACATACATATATATATATATATATATCATCCGATCGATCCCACCACTCCCCGGGCTGGCTTTTCCTCTATCCGCCGACCCGTGTTCTACGAGGAACGGGACGAGACATGGGAGGGAAAGTGCAGGAGCCGGGAAAGAGAAAGGAAGGGGAGGGAGGGAGGGAGGGAGGGAGAGGGTGGGGGTGGGTCCGCCGCCGACGGAGGAAAGGACCGGCTGGGGCAGCGGGCCTCTGCGCGCCCCGCGGCAGCCAGCGCCACAGGCCGCTGGCCATCTTTGGCCTCGCGGCCAGGCGAGGCCGGGCCCGGGGTGGGTACCCGTATGCCTCGAGGCGCCTGCCGCTGGCGGAGGGGGGAGGGGGCAGTACCTGTGGCGCGGGCTCCGTCGTTGTCGTCGCCGTGGCCGTCGCCGCCTTCGCTGCCGTCGTCGTCGGGCTCCGTGGGCCACACCGCGGCGCCCAGCGACGGCGTGGAGCTGCACAGGATCGGAGGCCAGGACACCTGGGTGAAAGCCCTGCGGCACGACGAGAAAGAGGCTGAGGCGGAGAGCAGGCGGGAAGAGGCGAGCCCTGAGATCCGGCGTGGCGAAAGAATTGCAGCATCGTGGGAAATCGCGCCTAGACGACAGGAGCGCGGGATCCGGACTCACTCGCTGGTGGATGATTCCGGGGGGGGGGGAGGAGCATGGGGGAGGGGGACGAAGAGAGAGGCGGAAGGAGAGAACGGAGGGGGGGAAGCAATTCAAGGGAGTGGGACGTGGGTGAGGACAGGAGCGTGGACCCACTCGGGGGCCCCTCTGGGCGGGGAGGGGGGGGGGAAGAGGGGCAGGAGTGGAGAGTGGAGGGGTAGGGTTAGCGGCAAGAGATGGGGAGGGAGAGTGGAAGGAGAGGGGAAAGGGGGATCGAGGGGGGAGATGGGTGGCGGCAAGGTCCGCTCGGTTCTTCTTGCCAGGCCCCTGTAGGGCCGCTTGAGATCCTTCACAGAGGAACATGAGACCCTGATGCGCGATGCGGAGCTTTGTTCGCGCTCTCGCGCTGCATGCCTGGATAACGCCAACTCAACAGCCCTGGCGGCAACGCGAGCTGATCTTCGAGCCCCTCGGGGTGACTAAGAGAACTGGTCCTGGAGAAAACTCCCGGGGTCTGAGGCCCGTCCCCTCAGAATCCACACACCAGATTCCAGATCACACCGCTAACTAGCAACACCGCTTGAATGGGCGACGGACAGCCACAGGCCGTCGCAGGCGGCACGCACACGTGAGGCTCAAATGGCGCTGCGGCCGAGACACCACCACCTTCGAGCCAGGAGCGTGGCCGAAAGCGTGGAACACCACTCCGAGGTTGATCATGATGCCGCCGCTGCGCTGAATTCGAGAACGGCACCCGTGCACCGTACCATGTTTGGGCTCCCTCAGGCCCCGCTCCAACGCGGTCCGGAACATAGTTGGTCTGCCCTGAGGGCCGGAAGACTATGCACCTTATCGTTCCCGGGTCGAGGATCGACGACGCCTCGGGAGACGCCAACGCGGTACGGTGCGCACATGTCGTCCGCGGACTGGCACTTCGCCCTTCCCTTCCTCTTTCTCTCCCGCATGGTGGGGGGCATCGTCTCACCAGCCAGGATGCGAATTAAGGACTCACACGACGGTTGGCCGACCCGACCCGCCTCAGGGGTGCGCGCCCGGGCGAGGTCGCGGAAAGTCACCTCATTAGCCTTCGGCAATCTACAATGAAGCTACACTGAATTCAATTCAGAGTACGAGGCACCTGTACTTTACATGCACATGCATCTCCATCTGTGAAGGAAAAGCATATATCTCCATCGATGGAAGATCGTATTCGTATCCATCTTTAGATGAACAGCACTGAATTCTGAATCACATCACCCCTGGGGAAGACGGACGAGGAGGAGTCTAAAACCAAACACGGAGATGGAGGCAGAGGGGAAGGAGTAGACGGAGGATACGGATATTGGAAATCTGAAGGGGAACTGGGACACACAAATAAATGCACACAAATAAAAGCAGTCCCCATATTTTCCCATATTTTGTGTTTTTGCCTTCCCCCCCACTTCCCGTATTTTCCTATACTTTCTAGGAATCGCCGATTAATTGTGTGTGTGTTTTTCTTCCCCTCCTGAAAATCGGATGAGCGAACGACGAGGGAGACGGGATGAAAAAACAATAGAATTCGCCAGCTCAACGGGCCAGAGGCGTGCTAAGATCTCGAGTAAAAAAAAATCAACAATATTTCGAATTCGCTCGCACAGGACGGCCCCTGGGGGTCTCCGAGCGAGAGATACCCTGGGAGACTCCCGCCAAGGACGCCGGACCTCCTGGAGGCTGCTGTCTGGAACTTCGAGAACGCTCCCGGAGCGCACCATGGACCCGAGGGGAGAAAAAACGTTGTCTTTGGTCGTCGCTTGTAGGGTCCCCACGATTCGGAACCAGGGAGGGGGCGACGACGTCGTGACCGTCGTCGTGAACGCCGGCGTCGTCGTCGGCGGCGGCGTCGGCGTCGGCGTCGTCGTCGTCGTCGTTGTCGTTGACGTCGGCGGCGGCTTCGGCGTCGGCGTCGACGCCAACGTCGGCGTCTGCGTCGGTATCGGTGTCGGCGCCAGTCGTCGTCGTCGTCGTCGTCGTCGTCGTCGTCATCGTCGTCGCCGTCGTCGTAATTAATCGTCGGCATCGGCGTCGGCGTCGGCGTAGTGATCGGCGTCGTACTCGGCGTGGTCGGCGTCGGCGTCAGCGTCAGCGTCAGCGTCGGCGTCGGCGTCGTTGTCGGCGGCGTCGTACTCGGCGTTGTGTTCGGCGTCAACGTTCTCGTCGGCGGCGTCGGCGACCTCGTCGGCGTCGGCGCTGGCGTCGGCGTCGTTGACGGCGTCGACGGCGTCGGCATCGTGCTCGGCGTCGCACTCGGCGTTGTTCCCGGCGTGGTCGGCGTCGGCGCCGGCGTCGGCGGCGTTGTCGTTGTCGGCGGGGTCGTGCTCGGCGGTGTGTTCGGCGTGGTCGGCGTCGGCGTCTTTGTCGGCATCTTTGTCGGCGTCGTTGTCGGCAGTCGTGCTTGGCGTCGTCGTCGTGCTCGACGTCGTTGTCGTCGTCAACATTGGCGTTTGCGTCGTGCTAACCGTCGCTGTCGGCGTCGGCGTCATCGTCGTGGTCGGCGGCGTCGGCGACCTCGTCGGCGTCGGGGTCGACATCGGCATCGTGCTCGGCGTCGTGTTCTTCGTCGGCGTCGGCGTCGGCGCTGGCGCTGGCGTCGGCGTCGTGATCGGCATCTGCCTCGTCGGCGTCGCATCTTCTAAAAAGTCCACATAGTCATGGTCAACATGCAAGCGCAACACATCATGATTCCCACCGATGAGCCCACTTAAAACAACATTCACTCAAAGCGTCAATATTGCCATGCGTGAATCCTAAGGCTTTTTCCAAGTCCACCAATTCATTCGGCCCACAGACAAACCTAGCTTGTCCCACCAACTCCCTGAGATCTCCATTTCGAACCCTCTGAGAACGTGCAAACACCCTAGCACGCGGTGCCCTGGCAGTCTGTCCAAGAAGAAATTGTTGTGGCCCACGCCTAACTCTAATCAGTGCCGCGCTTTGCTTAACGACGCCCGGTTTGAATAGCTGCTCCGTCCGTGTACGAAACAACTCACTGCACGCTGCCGCACTTTTCTAGTGACGTCATGAAGAAGGCCCCTGCCCAAGATCAGGAAGCACAATCATTTCGAACATGTTTTTTGGCAGAAAAAATATATCGGCATGCTTCTGGCTTCGAACCCACTTAGAACCAAGATTGATTGCGTGTCGACCCTGAACTCGCCCCCTAGAGCTGGCCGAGAAATCATAAGAATTTGGAGCGTGATCTCTGCGTTTTCTGATCGCGCCAAAATCTGGCAGCGCAGTCGCAGTCTCTGCCAGCGGCAATGTTTAAACGGTTCCCAACATAATCGACCCTGCGTTGGATTCCATGTCGCGCGGCGAAAGCATAATCATATTCGGCATGGCGCGCGCTGGCCGCCGCGACTCGATGGAACGACATGAACTCATGGCATGGGCTGCCTGGCAGGTCTTCCTCGCTGCGAGGTCGCCGGTCTCCTGTCGCATCCCTGCGCGCATTGCCGACCTGGCCACTGGCGCCCGCAAAAAGAAACCCTCGGCGGCCATCTTGCTGCAAGGCGAGACATCCCCCCCAGAACTCCTGTATTTCATATGCTTCATGTTCTGGGCGCGGTCCAGCGCGTTCCCATTCGTGCCCGGAGCGTCCAAGTTCCGGGCGAGGGTCTTGGGGGCGACGTGCACGCCGCGGACGTGTTTTATCTGGGGACAAATCTTCTGGCCCCTTCCACAGCAAACTCAAGCTCGAAATTTGCCCGGAGCTCGGCGCCAAGCCCATCGGGGCCCTTGTCGCTGGGAAACGTGAGGTAGGCTCCTATGTGCTTGACGCTGCGCTCGCGTTCTACTCCCCTGCTGCCCCAAGAGGTGCACCTGCGCCCTTTTGGCCTTGGCGCTCGACTTCTTCCGGGACCTGAGAGACTGAGGACTGAACTGTACCAGCCTCAACTTGGCGCAGAAGTCGCGCTGCATGGCTGCGACCTGCACGCTATCGCGCGCGCGCGGCTGAGGTCCAGAACAGCAAGCGGGCTCGCGCACATTCCCAACAGCAGCCACCGCAAAGCGTGGCCCTTAGCGCGCGCTTGCATGCAAGGACGAACGTGTCTATCTTCCCCCTCCACCCCAACCCATCCGCGCGTCGCCCCCTCGTGATGCCAGAACCTGTTAGCTTACAGCTCAGGTGCTGGCTCGGGCTGGGGTTATTTATGCAATGCCGTTGATTCTGCATTTTTGTCCGCCAGCGTGTTCCGCAGCAGCCCCGCGTGAGAATGTCGGTGCTGCAACTGCGCATGGGGATGCAATGTTCGCGCGCATTCCCAGGCGACCATCGGCAATTCTCTGCCCATCGTTGATCTCATTTGGGCAGAGCCACCACTTCAGCCGCGCGGGTGGCCACTCTAGAACCGCTCGCAAAGAAGATCCCACCCCGCGGCTGCGCGGCGAGAATCCAAACCGCAGCCCGCGTGCAAGCCGCTGATTATGTCGCCGCGCTCGTCGCTTCACCGGGACCCAGAGTCGCGCTCAGTTTCCCCCGCGGCCCCGATCTGAGCGCGCCTCGGCGCGCGCGCCCTCGCCAATGCACCCCGACAACGACAGTGGCCCAAGCCCCTTTGGCACTTCGCTGGGCCAGCGAGCCGTCTGCGCGCAGCCATATGGCCATCAGATCGCACTCACTGCGCGGGCACAATTCAAGCGCCAACATTGCTGGACCCTCTATCTGAGATAGAAAAATAATCTCAGGAATGCCACGCAGCAACTCCAAAGCCACGCGCCGCGCATGTTGCATATTGCCCGGCGTCAAATATCGCGTCTAGCATCGAACGTGCGCGCTGAAAGCGCGCGCGTGCCACTGCCGCGCTGCGCTCAGTTGCCGCGCCTGAAACAGGCCCGAGACCCGTTGGGGCAAGAGCTGCGGGGGGGGGGGGACTTCAATGTCAAAACAAGCACCCCTGAATGATCTTATCTCCCCAACTCGCACCTCCACTCTCGCGCCCCTGGTCCGCTGTGGGCCTTCAGCGTGGGCGGCGTGACTTGCGCTGCCCAGCGTGAGCCCTGCTTGATTGCTGCGTGCCTGCGCCGTCATGCCACATGTGGCGATGATTATCGCGGCTGTCTATGCAGCGTGCATTGCGCACGCGCATGCGAGCTCCGCCCGCGCGGTGATTGCCACTTGCTTGCTCGCTAGTCATTATATCTCGTGTCGGCTGACAACTGAGACCCGCTGAAGAGTGGGCGTTTTCACAAGAAACATGCAAGGGATTGGCGCCATGCACGTTTCCTTCTACGACCTCTGCTGCCCTGCTCGCGCCCGACTCTCGCGCGCGCGAATGCATATTGCGACGCGCGTGCGTGGCGCGATCAATTGTCTGGAACCTCTCATTACTCGCTTCCAACTTCGCACTGCCCAAGGCCAGCTGCAGGTCGGGGGGTGGGCTGCCCGCGGGGATCCGCGCGCCAAACGCACGCGGCGCGCCTGCTGCCCCTTTCCGCCCCCCCCCCCCCCCCCTCCCAGAATGATATGTTCTGCCGCTTTCGTTCAACTTGGAGAGTTTCAACATATTGGTCTGCGCGTCGCAGTGGGCTAGTAGTCCTCACATGCACTGTCGATGAAAACTCCGCTGGCGCATCGCTGATTTGCAAAATCCACTTCATCTTGAACGACCCCAAATGGAGCCGCGATTTGCACCTGCACGCGGGGCAATGCGTCATCAAAATCAACCTTGTGCGATCCAACCTGCAAGCTTTATCTAACAACTCTGCGGCGTCGTCCTCCTGACGCAGATTCTTCATCGGCGGCTCTGCGCCCGTCTCGCGCGCTTCCTCTACAGCGGCCGCGCGCGCTGCTAGATGGCCGTCTCCTCTGCGAATTGCGAATCGACTCCAGCGACCCTGGCGGTGCAAGACGTGGCCCTGGCTGCGTTGGCGGCAGAACCTGCGACGCCATCCCGGGTCGCAGTGCTGAGGCATCTTGTTCCACAGCCATTTCCTCAAAACTTGGGCCGGCACCTGAGAAGGGGAAATTGCCGTCGCTCTCGCAGACCCCTGGGCGGACCTCTCCTGTTCGCGCCGGGTGCGGCCCATATCAAAGTCCCATCTTGCAGGATCCATGATTACGCTTGCATTGGCAACCCTTGATGGCACCCCCCCTGCGCTTTCACAACTTCGGGATGATTGCCTGGTGGTCCCGCGTACACGCTGCCACTCTCACCTGCTGCTGCGCACGCCTCTGTTGGCATCGCCCAGAACCGAGCCATTGAACACTGCCATGCGCGTTGTCAGGTTTTACGTGATCCGCTTGTTTGCCCAGACAATCAACGCTGAACGAATGTAGTTCATGTCGTGGTTCGTGGAGTTCGGCGGTGGAGCTCCATGCTCTCCCGATGCTGACCCGACAACTGGTGTAAGTGCTGGGGCTGGCGTCGGTGGAATCGAATTTGCACGAGCATACCTCGCCGCCCGCGGTGGAGGCGGTGCGCGAAGTACTCTCGATCTTACATGTCCATCATCCTCCCTCACCGCGTCAGCCTCTGCTGCTTCTCCTGCCATGGCATATTCCGTGCGGCGCTGCTCTTTCAACTGCTGCATCGTTCCATTTGTGTTTCGGGTCATTCGGTCCAGCCTCTGCTTCTGAACATTGAGACCGAAACTTTTCGCATCGAGCTTTCCTTTGACCTTTTGAAATGTTTCCAAGTGTATTATGTCCTCGCTTAGTTGGCCCCGGATTCTTGCCATTTCCGCAATCGTAGATTCGCACAGCACAATATCCACTTCGTCCTTTTGATAATTTGTTATGCCTGTTTTGATGATTGCTGGAATAAGAACGGCAACTGGCCAGAATGTGTTTTGCAATTGGTTGTGTTGTGTTTGTTGCTGCACTTCCGCATGGCTGATTCGTCGCATCCAAAATATTTCCCAAGCCGTTCTCTCCGCTCTCGCTGGGCTGGGATTTGGACCTACACTGGACATGCATCTTCTCAAACTTCTCGGTGATGCGTGATGCTCCCTCAATGCCACTGCGTGGTGATAGACACAGAAGAAAACACGGTGCTGGGCGCGCCTCGCGCGCCGCCTGCGGTGCCAGGCGAGTTCCTTGATGGTGAAAAGCGCCGCCGCTTGACGGCACCGCTTCGGGTGGGAGTTCGTTTCAAAATACTTAGCTGATGGGCGGTTGGATCCACAACCCTCTCCTCGTCCTCGTCCTCGCCCTCGTCCTCCCCCTCCTCCTCCTCTTAATCGTCCTCCTCCTCCTCATCTTCCTCCTCCTTTTCCTCCTTTTCCTCCTCCTCCTCCTCCTCCTCCTCCTCCTCCTCCCCCTCCTGTGTGCCGTGGAGCTCCCTACGGGGCCGCGATCCTCGTGAAGGGTGTGCCGAAATGGGTGCAACGCCGCCATGCAACGCCTGCCACTTGAGCCTTGACGATTGAGACCGACCCTCGTCGAAACAAATCCCTAACACCCACTGCGATGCGAAAGTTGGGAAAACGAGCAGTGGGCAGACACCATGCGACGCATGCGGGACAATATTGCCCATGCAATGCAACTTTTCCCGATTGAAGCATGGAGTGAGCTAATTTGTCGCTGGTTGTTTACATTTGCGTGCCTGTCAGCATCTTCGGACAACGAATGGGCCCAGAAAGTCATGGTGTTGAGCCCGCGCGACACGCATGGGGCTACGAGGGCGCGCGGACGCCCTCCGACGAGATGGGAAGACCGCCTTCAAGCCTTCAAGGATTCGCCCGTGATGTGTTGCATACTGTATCTCGCTGGCATGACACTGTACACGAACATGATGACGACGAGTTCCGTCGAGTATTGCATTCACGCGTGAGGGCCGCCCTCGTTCTTCTCATCTCCCCCCCCTCCCCCTCGGAGGCACAACGTTTTTCCCCGTTGCGACTGTGTTCGTTCAAACTACTGCGCTGTAGCCTCGCCCGTTTACGGACCGACCCATGTGATTAGACGGGGCCTCTGTCTGTCAGCTGATTTCAAGCATCTCTTCCACAAGCTTCTGCATGCTTCAGCGAGAATATTCGCCGGCGCGGTGGTGAGCCCAACGCACTACCACAGAAGCGACCTGGTATTCGGCCGGTGTCCGTGGTGCACCCGCGCGTTTGGCAGCTGGGATCACGTTACGTGGGAGTGCCCAGGCGGCTGGTTCCAGCGCCGTCCACAGCAGCGACCCCATGATGGTTTACAGCGTCGGCTCCTGTGGCCGACGGTGCTGCCAGGAAGGAAACAAGTCGACAAGCAACTCGTGGAGTGGGCTGTCTTCGTAGACCGGGTCATCAAGGACCAGAGGTACGACGACGACGGGCGCCCACCCAGGGTGGCCCGGCCTCGCGGCTGAGCGCGGAAGGCGGCCTTCCTGGCCGCACAGAAGCCAGTGTCACCTCGAAGGCCCGCGCTGCGACATCAACAGCAGGGGTGTCCACTGATTGCACAGCCTGCGTGCGAACTTCTGTGTCAACCGCTCTGCGGGCTCAATGCGGCGGAAGCCCCACGGGCCCTCGCCGTGTTCAGCTTCGAGAGAAGATAATGAGATGGAGGTGAAAACCATGCTGAGAAGTATGCCTAAAGGCATGCTAAGAGCGGCCTCGTGCATTCCGCCGACCTCGAGGCGGCCTCAAGATGGTAGATGTGATACATTATCCTGGGCACGTAACAATACCAGTGAAACGTGTTCCCAACGCTGGGCCCACGCGCGTGACAGCTCCTGGGGCACGTACAACACAAGTGAGATGCGCCCTCAGGGCTGCGAAAGCCTCGTTTCGGAGCGCCTCTCACGCATGTCCTCTCTGACATTGTTCTATAGGACGCGTAAACATACAAACAATCAACTGGTCCATGGCGACGACACTGCCATGTCGGCCCACCACTCACGCAGCTTCTGCCTCACACACTCCTGGGACACGTGAAACTACAAATGATCTGCGCTCCGAGGGCAACGAGGGGCTCAATTCTACACACCCCTCACGCATGTCCTGCTCCACATTCTATTGGGACGCGTGAAAATACAAGTGATCTGCGCTCTCAGGCCCCTGGGACCGGTGACAAAAGAACTATTGGTTTGGGCCTCGAGGCTCCTGGGAGACGTAGAAATGTACATGATTTGCCCTTCCAGTTTGATGGGAACCTCAATTCGGCGCACCCCTCACGCACTTCGTGAATGTTGGTGGGCGCTTAGCTGGCCCAGGAGACGGCTCCTTGGAGCTTCAATTCGGCACGCAGAATGCCCTCATAATGCCCCCAGCTGGCCTCCAAGAGGCGCAAAGACGCCCCCACGAAACATTGAAGTATAAGATCGGTAACAACCACTGAATGAAAGATATGTGTGCGAACTTCCCGCTAGGGGCCCACCGTGACTCCCGCTCGGCGGGCTCAATAATGGAGGAATTCAGGGAGGAAGGGAGGAGAGAGTAAAAGAAATATACATATATATATAGAGAGAGAGAGAGAGAGACACAAAAAAAGAAAGAGGGAGCATGGGTCCATCCCCTGCAAACTGGGTGTGTATAAACGGGGTGGTAGCTAAGGGTGCATTCTCAACTGTGCCTTCGGGAAACTGATTTGCCGCGCACAAGTGCGAGGTAATCCCCCCGCCCAAAGTTATGATGATGTATCGACGATTTCGTCGTCCCGATTTAGCACGCACTAGTGCAAAGTAAATTCCCTGTCACCCTGTACTCGCTCGAAGATGCCCCTTAGCTACCACCCCGTTTACTGACACCCTGCTTGAGGGAGGAACGAACGAGAAGTGAGGGACAAGGGAAAGCGGAGGCGGATGCAAGAGGAGGAGATGATGAGGAGAGGGTCGGGAGCGGAAGGAAGGAAGAAACGAGGGGTGCACGAGAGCAGGAGATGACAGCAGGAGGAAGAGACAGCTCGAGAATATTGACCAGGCGAGGAACAACTATTTGATCTCATGGCTTTCCAACTGCACGGAACCAGGGGGAAAAGGCCTGGCCCTGGACCACTCCTGCATTTCTGGCACGCCGTGACTGCCTCATTGTCAGCCTCCGACTCCTCCCGCTCCGCCTCCCCTGCCCAATCCCTCTTCCGCTCCCTTCTCCTCATCAAATTCGTTCTCCTGCCCCTCCCCGTGAAATTACTGAATCCGTTTTTGGCATGTAACATTGTTCTCCTGTAGCTGGGGTTCTGGGCTCACCCCGCAATATTTGTTCGGCGAGGCTGACTCTTGACCTCCGGATCGAAGAAAAGACCCATCTTAGGGTTGCACTGCCGGCGCACATCATGCGCGGACAAATGGTACGAATCACGGCGCTAATAGAGCGCCTTCACTACTCTCAACATGTATAAATGGCGCGCTGGGCAGCCTGCCCGACGCGCCCCTAGTTGGCTTGGCCTCGCCGCTCCCAAGCAGCCTTGGCCCTGCGACGGCAAAGGGGTCCTGAGGAAAGGGGCCCCAGACCCTGGAGCTTCTTCCTGGAAACAACATGTGATCCTGAATTATTGTTCAGTTGACCTGGAGCCTAGGGTAGGCCTGTGGAGCCCAGCCCAGAAACGACGAGAAACATCCAGGACCCGTTTTCCTCAGCGCCCCTTCATGGCGCTTATACACACCCTCCTCTCGGGGACGCCGAAGTGGGGGGCCAGGGGGGGCGAGGAGGCGCGTCATGGTACGAGACCCGTACCCTGACGAGGAAGAGCAGGGGGCATATTATCCTGGCGAAGGACCCAACCAGAAGCAATTGTTCGTAACGCGTTGTGGGTGCCGCTTTCGGTGGGGCTCCCTATGGGGCCACGAAACGCTGCCCTGGGTGGGGGAACTGGGCGGGGGAACCGCACGCGACCTGCGCCACTGGGGCCTTCGGTGGAGCATGGAACCGCATGCGAGCCACTGGGGCCTTCGGTGGAGCTCCCTATGGGGCCACGAAACGCTGCCCTGGGTTGGGGAACCGCATGCGAGAGCAGCCACTGGGGCCTTCGGTGGAGCTCCCTATGGGGCCACGAAACGCTGCCCTGGGTGGGGGAACCAGAGGGGCGTCTTTCCCAAACCAAACGGGTCTTCCCAAACCAAACTTAGGCTTGGGTGACGTAGGCTTTGGTTTGGGAAGACCCGGTGTAGTTTGGGAAGACCCGGTTCGTTTGGGAAGACCCGGATGTTGGTTTGGGAAGACCCGGTTGGTTTGGGAACACCCGGTTGGTTTGGGAAGACCTGGTTGGTTTGGGAAAACTCGGGCGCGTGGTTTGGGAAGACCCGGTTGGTTTGGGAAGACCCGGTTCGTTTGGGAAGACCCGGGGGGGTGGTTCGGGAAGACCCAGTTGGTGTGGGACGACCCAGAGGTTGGTTTGGGAAGACCCGGTTGCCCTGGGCTTCCGATCCTCGTTCTTTTCGAGGATCCACAATCGTGATCGTGGATCCACGATCGTGATCGTGGATCTTGAAATCCCCGATCGTAGATCGTGGATCCACGATCGTGATCGAGGATCCACGATCGTGATCGCGGATCCTGATATCCCCGATCGTAGATCGTGGATCCACGATCGTGATCGGGGATCCACGATCGCGATCGAGGATCCACGATCGTGGTCGATGTCCCACGATCGTGAATCCTCGACAAAGAACGTGGATCGGACCCCCAGGGCATGTACATATACATCGCACACGTGCACGTGGATCCACGCACGTACATGTATGGATGTACATATACAAACCTTATCTGGTGTATTAATGTACATCCATACGCGTACGTGCTTGGATCCACGCGCACGTGTGTGATGTATATGTACGTATATGCATAGGCATGTGTGTGTGCGCGCAACTCCTCACAGAACACGCACATCACACATACACGGGCATACGTTGCAAGCGTTTGGCTAAACAACACATGGGTGACGGAGCGTGCGTGCGTATTCAAGGTGAATGCAAGATCGTCCTTACAGGTGTCTGATCCCCCCACCCCAAAAAACCTCGGAGGCTCGGGGGGGGGGCGGGATCAATCAAATGTAATGGCGATCCTGTATTATGCGTGAATACGCACGCACGCTCCGTCACCGATGTGTTGTTCACCCCAAAACTTGCACGATATGTCCGTGTATGCGTGATGTGTGTCTGTGTGTGTTATGTGAGGAGTTGCGCGCGAGCGCGTTGCGCGCGCGCATTGTGAATTTTATGTTCGGCGTGGAATATGCGCGGGGTCTACAGGTACGTTGTTTTGAGCGCTGTGTTTATGCTACGCGGGTAATGCGACTACTCACGATTACAACCGCAGAACTTGATAAACGAACGGGGAAAAGAAGCATATGATAATTGCAATACACAAGTTTACGAAGCTCGATCGATACCGTAAAAGGTGTTATTCGGAAACCAACTGCAAAATCGGAAAATGAAGGCTTGGAAGCCTGAAGATTTGAAGGTTCAATTTTTTAGATATGAACGCTATCGCGACATGTTTTCGCAATCTAAAAACAAGCGTTTGATGACAATTGCGTCTAAATCAAAAACGCAAGCAGAAGACAAACATAATAATGAACTGATAACGCAACAAACCACAAACCCAGCCTTTTGGGTTGTGCGCTGAGGGGCCCCACCTTGCCTTCCCCCTGGGCCCCGCCTTGGGTGCCTGCCTTGGGTGCCCAGTTGGACCTCTGGGCTCCCGCCCCGAAAGGCGATCTCCCCTTGAGCCTCTTGTGGGTTCCCTGCGTCGTCGTCATCGTTATTGTCATCCGCCGTCGACGCTTAAAGCATCCACCGTCGTCGCATTGGGGCCCCGCCTTGGCTTCCCCTTGGGCGCCTGCCCTGGGTGCCCAGTTGGACCTCTGGGCCCCCGCCCCGAAAGGCGACCTCCCTTGGGGCCTCTCCTTGGGCCCCCCTTTCATCGTCGTCATCGTCGTTTTCTCAACATCGCCGCCGTCGCCGCCGTAGCCATTTGG
This sequence comes from Prorocentrum cordatum, assembly GCA_963575745.1. Lineage (NCBI taxonomy): Eukaryota > Dinophyceae > Prorocentrales > Prorocentraceae > Prorocentrum > Prorocentrum cordatum. The sequence continues at coordinate 131,038 of CAUYUJ010007335.1, forward strand.
GCACAGTGGCAATGATGTTGGCGAGTCCACTATTCATTCATTTTTCTTTCCATATCCTACATGTGGCTTCCAGGCATCCTGCTGCGTGGGCGCCACCGGAGGAAGCGAACCAGACAGCGGATGACATTCTGGTGGAATCCCTCGAACCTGACTTCGGAGATATATTGTTCCGCGGTGGGTTCAAGTACAGCAGCACAGACATGAAAATCGGTGTCGACGTGGACGCCCTGGTAACCTTCTCTGGAACGCTGAAACGCTTGATGCAGGTAGACCCGAGAGGAGGGTACTTCCTTCAGTCCGACGTGGAGCTCGCCATCAAGAGGTGCGCCATTAAGGAGGCCCACTCCACGATGTGGGATGGGTGGTGCAAACTCAACGAGTACACCCATGAGGAGGGGTACAAGAATAGCGCATACGTGGTCAGGGTCATGCTGTCCCACGTTCGCAACAAGGCCGACGACTTCAACAAGCTGGGGGCGAGCGGGCAGGCGAAGGCTCGCGAGTCGTCTCACCCACAGGAGCTACGTGACATTTACAACGTCATCGACGTTGACAAGGGGGCGGCTTCAGTGAGAAAGACTCGCCCGCACCCGCTGCCAGCTTTCAGGGCAGCGCAGGACGCCTCGAGCGAGGAGGAAGTCGTCCCTGTCTTGAAACGGTTCGACGTCAGCACTGGGGAGTCCTACTTGGCAATGTCAGACGGGTCCCGCGAGATGGCCAAGTTCAAGTGCGGAGAGCAGGGGCGACTGGTCGCCGCGTGGCCTGAGTACAACATGGAGTTGCAACTTGAACTACCAAATTCTGCTTTGAAAGATGATGGGGCGATCGACTACACGCAAGCAGACCCGCGCAAGCCGCCCAAGGCCGGCCACAAGACCAAAAAAGGAAAGCCCGCGAGTGCTCGGAAGAGGCCAGCTGGCGCAGTGGAAAACAGATAACCGCCCACCGCTCCAAAGGCGAAGGCAAAGACAACTCCAAAGGCGAAGGCAAAGACAACTCCAACGCCGACGGCAGCTCCGACACCATCACGCATTCAAGAGAAGATCAGGCAGAACATCGACCGCATCTCCGAGGAGGCCAGGAGGGGATTGCAAGGGTTCCCTGGCAGAGACAGCAACGAACTTGCGACGTGCTACGCTGTCGCGGTTGATGGCGGCACCATCTCTCTTCGTGATCTCCACCGCTCTCCTTGCTTCTACGTGGACCGCGTGACCGAGATCCCCGAGAATTTCCCTGGGCTCGGTGACGACGCCGTCGTCGCCATGTTCGAAGGCAAGAAGTTGAACAAGAAAGGCGGGGTGCAGTTTGGTTTCGGCGACGACGCGGACTTGGCCTTCAAGGCGGCGGAACTTCTAAGGTCGATGTATCCGAACCCCGCAGCCTAGACCCCAGCGCGCACCTGGGTGCCACCCCGTGCAAAAAAGAGCTGACAACATCATCATCGCCAGCATTACCACCAGCAACCTATTACCTTCGGGGGGGGGGCTACGTTCGAAAATCCAAACCAGAACTTTTGGCAACAGTTCTGGTTTGGATTTTGCTTCGGAAAAATATGCACACCCCCTCCTTGCCTTCCCCCTGGGCCTCGCCTTGGGCGCCCGCCTTTGGTGCCCAGTTGGGCCTCTGGGCTCCCGCCCCGAAAGGCGATCTCCCCTTGGGCCTCTCGTGGGTTCCCTGCGTCGTCGTCATCGTTATCGTCATCCGCCATCGTCGACGCTTAAAGCATCCACCATCGTCACACTGGGGCCCAGCCTTGGCTTCCCCTTGGGTGCCCGCCTTGGGTGCCCAGTTGGACCTTTGGGCTCCCGCCCCGAAAGGCGACCTCTTGTTGGGCCTCTCCTTTTGGGTTGCCTGCGTCGTCGTCATCGTTATCATCATCCGCCATGGTCAACGATTAAAGCATCCACCATCGTCACATTGGGTTGGACCTCTGGGCCCCCGCCCCGAAATGCGACCTCCTGGGGGGCCAAGGGGGGGCCCAGGGGAACCAAGGGGACCAAGGAGACCAAGGGGGACCGAGGAGTGGTACCAAAGGGGGCCAAGGGGTACCAAGAGGCACCCTTGGCCATCCTCGGGCACCCGTCGCCATCAATATTACGCGTAGCCGTCTTGGCTCAAACGATGGCTTGCGCGATCTGTTTGGAGATTGTATCGGAGCAGGGGTTCACGCTACCGTGCTCTCACGCGTTTCACGTTCACTGCATCGCTGAGTGCATTGAGGGCGATGGCTCCATCATATGCCCTGTCTGTCGGGCTGTGCATCTGAGCATTCGGGAGAACGTCGACGCGTCGGTGGCAGCAGCGACTGGCCCATCTCCGTGGGACGAGAGGCCAGCGATCGACAACGCGGCCGCAGACATCATGAACTACATGCCGCCCGTGCCAGCTCACGTCGTGATGCTGCATTGCCCGCGCGTCATCATGGCCAACGGTGAGTTCAGGAACACGTCAGACAGGAGGATGGAGTGGAGTCCTGCTCGGGTTCGCGGCTCCGAGTTTCGAGGGCAGTGGTTGTGCCTGCAGTGCGGCTTCATCGTTACCGACACGGACGTCAACAACATTGCAGTTGAGCGCTTGCCCATCTGCCCCATGCATGGCCATCGAGTATACGCGCTCGACCACTTGGAGAACACGTCCTTCTACAGCTGCGCTTCCGCCGCTCACGACGACCAAGCCGACCCTGCCGCGTTCGAGTGCCCATTCGACTATGCCACTCAGCACCCGTTCGTCTTGCAGCCAGCCCCCGCGCCGATAGAGGTGATACAGCAAGACCCCGTGCCGATAGAGGTGACCGATGAGGAAGAAGATGCCACGTCGCAGGACAGCCTCATTACGGTGCCAGACCCTGGAGAAGAAGATGAAGATGTCGCTCGGCTTCGTAGTATCATGGAAGGCCCCTGGGAGCCCGACAGCCCAGCCTCGAGCATTTTCGAGGATAGCGTGGCACGGCTAGTAGAGATATTTAGCAGCTCTTGAGTCTGGGGCACAGCCCTGGGGATTGCATGCTAAGCTTGAGTCGCGCCGTCGCAGTTGAAAACAGACCCCGTCATCATCTTAGCGCTAACATGTTTCAAAAGCGATTGAAACATGTTGGGTTGTGACAAAAACTGAGCCCGTCATCGTCGAACTGCATCGTTTGAGCTCCAACGAGGGGGAGATTGGTAAAGGTGTCGCTGATCCCTGAAACCACCAGAGATCTGGGACTAGCGAAACTGGGCTAACAAAAAACTAAACTGATCATCCAGGACAATACCCATCAGCAACAACCAAAGAGACCCACGGGGCAGGGAGGGCGGGGCTCCAAAATCCAAACCGGCACCGATCAGACCCACCAGGCTGGACAGATGCGCACCCGCGCGCCCACCGAGGATTCCCATATCTAACACATATCTGTCAGGGGGGAGTGTTAGATATAGATCCCTGTAACTGTCGCAAATTTTATATCCGGCAGCATATCTAACAGGGGGTGGGTGTTAGATATGGGGGCTGCTTAGGGGGCTGATGGGGCACAGATGGGGCCTCCAGGGATCGGTCACTTGGCCCTTGCGGCCGCGGTGACCTCTTGCGCTCCTCCCCCTTCCCTCTAGAGCAACTTTGGCCCAAGCTGACCACGGTTCCGAACCTCGGCCAAGTCACTTCTGCAACATGCCGCCGAAGCGCCCCGCTGACCAGCTCCCGAAGCCGATGATGGAAGCCGCCGATGCGCTCAAGGCCCAGGGGCTGGAGGTGACTGGCGAGAACCTGGCTTCGCTCCCTCACGCGCTTCGCGTGAAGGCTTTCAGCTCACTGAACACCGCCCTCAATACCAGGTTCCAGGATAAGGCGGTGCTGTTCAAGAACTTACAGGACGATAACGACAAGAGGGAGTACCTGGCCAGCTTCATGATCGACCCGAAGAGCGGCGGCACCATGACCAACAAATCCAGCCGCGAGGTGATCGAGAAGACGACCAAGAAGGTCCTCTGGGTCACGTTGGAGCAGTACGGGGGGCCGCTCTTCTTGAACAGCATGGAGCACGCGAAAATCGCATTGGAGGGCGAGCCTAGTCGACCCCACGAGAACAAGAAGCTGGCGGATACTGGAGCGCAACAGTTCAGGGTGGAGGTCACAGAGGAGGTCTTCGAGAAGGTCCTCGAGGAGAGTGCGGAGCTCGCAAAACAAGTTGAGCTTTCCGCTGAGGAGTTCGAGCCCGTGGCGAACGTGCTGAAAGATAAGGACTTGTCTGGGCCCTCGTCGGCTGATGGCTCCACCAAGCCACCGATGAAGAGACGGCGTCAGAGCAGACGCGCCACGCCAGCCGCGACCGAACCCGACCCGCCCGCTGGGCCCGATCTAGCGACCAAGGCTTCGCAGGAGAGCTTGGCGAAGGAGCTGAGTGAGTTGAAGAAGTTCTACGACAAGTCGAAGAAGGAGCTGGGCGAGGCGAAGCTCATCGAGCAGAAGCTGGCCTCGAAAGCTTGGGGCGGCGCAGCGACCGACTACCTGAAGGAGGCCGTGGACAAGATGAGGACTGAAATGGGTCAGGCGTTCAACTTCTGGGCGGAGACGAAGGGTAAGACGCACGCCAACAACCAGGAGAGGGACGCAGACTCCGCGTCGGCCAAAGCCATGCTCACCGAGAAGAAGAGGGAATACGACACGTTCAAGACTAACACGTTGAGCGAGTTCCTCAAGTTCAAGAAGTAAGCAGCGTCGCAGTTGCCAGCGACAGAGTGTGCACACTACACTACTCACCAAACAGGGAGCCTCGGCAAGCTTCGGGGCAGCTAGCCCGCCGTCCGCTGACAAAAAAAAGAAGGTTGCATCACCCAACCGCGCCATTACTGCTACATCAGAGCTGACAACATCATCATCACCATCATTACCACCAGCAACCTACTACCTTCGGGGGGGCTACGTTCGAAAATCCAAACCAGAACTTTTGGCAACAGTTCTGGTTTGGATTTTGCTTCGGGAAAACATATTTACACCCCCTCCTTGCCTTCCCCCTGGGCCTCGCCTTGGGCGCCCGCCTTTGGTGCCCAGTTGGACCTCTGGGCTCCCGCCCCGGAAGGCGATCTCCCCTTGGGCCGCTCGTGGGTTCCCTGCGTCGTCGCCATCGTTATCGTCATCCGCCATCGTCGACGCTTCAAGCATCCACCATCGTCACACTGGGGCCCAGCCTTGGCTTCCCCTTGGGTGCCCGCCTTGGGTGCCCAGTTGGACCGTTGGGCTCCCGCCCCGAAAGGCGACCTCTTGTTGGGCCTCTCCTTTTGGGTTGCCTGCGTCGTCGTCATCGCTATCATCATCCGCCATGGTCAACGATTAAAGCATCCACCATCGTCACATTGGGTTGGACCTCTGGGCCCCCGCCCCGAAATGCGACCTCCTGGGGGGCCGGGGGGGGGCCCAGGGGAACCAAGGGGACCAAGGGGGCCAAGGGGGGCCGAGGAGTGGCACCAAAGGGGGCCAAGGGGTACCAAGGGGCACCCAGGGGGGACCATGGGGACCAAGGGGAACCGAAGGTGGGAGCATCGTGATCGCCCTTATCATCCGAAGCCGTTGTGGCCCAATCCACTCCGACAGACTGGCAATGATGATGTGTCGTTTGCTATTCCTGCCTGTGTTTCTCGCAATGGGGATTCGGCAACAGCTTGGCCTGACGAGCAAGTCAACAAAAGTGATTGGCCGCTCGAAATTTGCGAAGGCTGTGAAACCTACCGTCGGCGCCGATCTGTCTGAGTGGTTGCGTTCAAAATGCAAGCGAGGCCAATTGTCAGCTAAAGATGTGAGAGTGGCGGCTTCAAAAGAGAAGGATGGGGATGTTCACATGTCACGCTGTGGTTCGTCTGGTAAGCACGAGAGAAACATTTCCAGATATTTAATTCGTTGCCTTTCGAAGAGATCTGAAAGGCCACCCGTTTACGTTGCCAAGTGTGTGTTTTGGGACCCTCTCAATGCGGAGTCATTCGAAGATGACGTATTTTTCCAGTTGCCGCACGAAATAATGGAATACGAGATTGACAAACATGGCGTCGATCATTTTACGCACATCGAAGATGACCACCCCGTTTTTCGGATTCGTGAAGAGTGGTGTCAGCGAGTTGACTTACATCCAGATGCGGCCAGTTCTGTTGTTCCAATTTCTGTGTGGGGCGATTCTGCTGGGCTCTTGACGCGCGACAGCATCTATCTTATGTTGTGGGGCCCAATCGGCGGGGCTGACCGCGCCCGACACTGGTTCGCATCGCGGGGAAAGCGAGTGTGTTGCGGTTGTGGGTGCCACGGACGGCACACATTCGATTCCTTTGTTCGGGTTCTGGTGTGGGCGATGGAGGTCTCCCTGACAGGCAAGTGGCCATCGACGAGGCATGACGGAGTCCGCTTTGCAGACTCCAAGCTGCCAGGCCGCGGGGACATGTACCTTGCATCCCGCTCCCCCTCGCCCTCCCCCTCCTCCTCCTCGCCCCCGCGTGTAGGCCTAATCTCAGGTGAGGTCGCAGTATCGGCAACTGCTTTGCAGCATTCCCCCTCCGCTGGGGGGAGGGGGGAATGCTTGACAGATCCTAAGATGCATCGACCTCTGACGGCTCTTGCCTTGCCTTACCTTGCCTCATCTTCATGCCACTCCCCGTCGCCCTCCCCTCCCTTTTTTCCCCACAACACACATCTCGTTCTCAAAAAAAAATCCCCCAACATGGGCGGGCGAGGGGGCGGGGGGGAGTAAGGTGCAAGTCCCTGAGCAGCTCCAGGTGACAGATGGCGGGCCGCAAGAGCTCGCAAAGGAGATTCGCTTCGGGCGCGCATGGGCGTGTGCCAAAAAAAGGTGATTGGCCATGGATGCAACAATTTCTCGGCGTATCTGGGTGGGGCGGGGAAGGCGACGATAAAATTGTGCGTTGGAAATGCAAAGCTGGCTATAACACGGAATTCCCCTACACAGATGCGCCCCTCGCGGCCACATGGCGGACGACTTCTGTTTCCGACCTCTCGTTTCGACTTGGAATGCTATCTGGCCTTCGATATGCGAGCCCCTTCTGGAGCATGCCAGGCTTTATATTGGACTACGTGACTATAGATTTAATGCACGCAGGGGACCTCGGGTGTTTGCAATATTTTCTCGCCAGCGCATTGCTCGAGATTGTTGATCGCGTGGGCGGTGTTGTCTCGCGCCCGCGTGGGACATTAGGCCACTTAACGCTCTTGATGTCGATTTGTTCTAAGAGCCTTGGTTTGGAGAGCCCGCCATGGAATTGGATCGCAATGAATATGATCAAGACAAGTGGGAAAAACCCGAAAATGAAGTTGAAGGCGTCTGAAACCCGCAGGCTGCTAAAATGCACGCGGCTCCTCATTGAGCGGCTCTTCCCCCCCCCCCCCGAGATGCCCGCGAACAGCTGGTTTTCGATTGTGTGGGTGCTGTTCATCATATATGCGTTGAACTGCACCGATGGGACCGCTATGCTTCGCCGCCGAAGTGTGCAAGATGGGCGCGTGTGTCTGTCACGCTTTACGGTGAACTTAACAAATGGGCAGTGGCAGGGAATTTAAATGGATCTTTCACGCGGTATAAATTTTACCCGAAGTTCCACCAATTTGTTGAATTGTTCGAAAGAGAGGTGCCAAAGTATGGGTCGGCAGCTGATTTTTGGTGCTGCGCCGACGAATCGGCGATAGGTGATGCAATTCATGTGGCCGAGCGCTGTCACGCAAAGTACTTGCACAGGTCAATCATATGCAGGCACCGCCTATGAGAAAAACAATAGCTTACCGACGCGTAGCGTAGTCATGGCTTTTGGTCATCACGTGGTCGCGGCAAAAAATGAAGGGAATCCTGAGTCTCTATCCTCTATAATCCGCTTGGCTCCGCCGTGGCCTTCCGCCCCGTCGTTCCCCCTGGCGCTCACTGTTTGGGATCCACGCGTTTGTTCCCCTTAACTGTGGGCGCCCCTTTAGGTAGCTTCCTTTTGGCACTAGGTGAACATTATGTATATGTATATGTTTATGTGTAAATATGTATGCATATATGTATGTGTATGTGTTTGTATGTCTATGTAAATGATTATGTGCGGATACGCATGCATATCACGCACGTGCATACACGCACGTACGCGTATGAACGTATATATATATGAATATATATATATATATATATATATATACCATATACCACAGTTATATGCTTTAAGATATACATAGGTATGTATATATATGTATATATTATTTTATATTATATATGCACACGTATGTGCGTATACTTCACGATCGTGGGTGCTCGACCACGATCGTGGATCCTCGATCACGATCGTGGATCTTTGACCACGATCGTGGATCCCCGATCTACGATCGGGGATATCAGGATCCGCGATCACGATCGTGGATCCTCGATCACGATCGTGGATCCACGATCTACGATCGGGGATTTCAAGATCCACGATCACGATCGTGGATCCGCGATCATGATCGTGGATCCACGATAAAGAACGTTTATCGGAAGCCCAGGGTAGTTTGGGAAGACCCGGGCTTGGTTTGGGAAGAACCGTTTGGTTTGGGAAGACCCGGTTGGTTCCGGACGACCCGGAAGTTGGTTTGGGAAGACCTGGTTGGTTTGGGAAGACCCGTTTGGTTTGGGAAGACCCGGGGAGATGGTTTGGGAAGACCCGGAGGTTGGTTCGGGAAGACCCGGATGTTGGTTTGGGAAGACCCGGTTGGTTTGGGAAAACCCGTTTGGTTTGGGAAGAACCGGGGAGTTGGTGTGGGAAGGCCCGGTTGGTTTGGGAAGACCCGGACGCTGTTGTTTGGGAAGACCCGGTTTGTTAGGGAAGGCCTGTGTGAGGTTTGGGAAGGCCCGGGGCTGCGGTTTGGGAAGACGCGGTTGGTTTGGGAAGACCTGGCCGTTCGGTTTGGGAAGACCCTGATGGTTTGGGAACACCCGAGTTTGGTTTGGGAAGACCCGTGCCTCGTGGTTCGGGAAGGCCCAGTCGGTTTGGGAAGGCCCGCTTTGTTTGGGAAGACCTGGCCGTTGTGGTTTGGGAAGGCCCGTTTGGTTGGGATGACCTGGTTGGGCAGGAAAGACCCGGGGTCGTGGTTCGAAATGACCTGGGGGTGTGGGACTACGTCGGCACTTGGTTCGGGCAGACCCGCTTGGGCAGGGAAGAGGAGGGGGAGGAGGCGGAGGAGGAGGAAATGCAGGAGGATGGAGAGGAGGACGAGGAAGAAGAAGGAGGATGGAGAGGAGGAGGAGGAGGAGGACGAGGAGGATGGAGAGGAGGAGGAGGAGGAGGACGAGGAGGAGAAGGAGGACGAGGAAAAGGAGGAGGAGGAAAAGGAAGAAGGAGGAGAGGAGAAGGGGGAGGAGGACGAGGAGGAGGCCGCTACGCCGACCCCATCTAGGAGCCCTGGAGCCCTGGAGCCTGGACCTCGGGAAGCGACGGATGGGGATGCACTGCAGTCGGTCCCGCCAGGGGCCCGGAAATGTCCACAATCGCCCCTCCCCCTGGGGGTTTGGGAAGCGCGGTCAGGAACGGAACGCTTGCCTGGCGAGCGCCTCTGAACATGACGGGTTTGACTATGATTGAGTGCGAGTGTGTGTGGCTGTCTGCGCACGATGAATTTGCGCAAGAGTGAGTCTGAGTGTGAGCGGGTCTGAGCGTGAGTCCATCCGCGAGTCGGTCTGAGTACGAGCGGGTCCAATGTGAGGGTCAATGCGGGGCGGGCGGGCGGACCCTAACAGGCGGGTCGGGTCGGGCGGGCGGGCCCTAACGGGCGGGTCTGGTCGGGCGGGCGGGACATTAAAGTATGGTGCATGATCGAGCCCACGCGCGAGAACCCTAACGGGCGGGTCGGGTCGGTCGGGACCCTAACACGGGTGCGTGGTTCGGGTCGGGTCGGGCGGGCGGGCCCTAACGGGCGGGTCGGGTCGGGCGGGCGGGACATTAAGTGCGGTGCGTGATCGAGCCCACACGCGAGAACCCTAACGGGCGGGTCAGGTCGGTCGGGTCGGGCGGGCGGACCCTAACGGGCGGGTCGGGTCGGGTCGGGCGGGCGGGTCCTAACGGGTGGGTCGGGTCGGGCGGGCGGGGCATAAAAGTATGGTGCATGATCGAGCCCACACGCGGGAACCCTAACGGGCGGGTCGGGCCCGGCCGGGTCGGGCGGGCGGGCCCTAATGGGCGGGTCGGGTCGGGTCGGGCGGGCGGGTCCTAACGGGCGGGTCGGGTCGGGCGGGCGGGACGTTAAAGTGCGGTGCGTGATCGAGCCCA